>CAUYRH010124406.1:0-29977 GCA_963574655.1 Perodicticus potto | reverse complement strand
TTGCAGGTAGAGAATATATACAGTTTTTATACAGTTTTATGCCTGGCAGGAGAGTGCCGCAGCACCCTAGTAGGGGAAGGAGGTCCAGCTTTTAGAGGGTCTCTCCCTTGGGGTAGAGTGGGAGGACATCTGAACTCTGCTTACTTGTTTGTATGGAGGTATGGCGTATACTGCCAGCTGCTCTCATTGGGGAGGGGACTCCTGTCTGCTTGGTGATGTGCTCTGTACCTTTTATTTGTATCCTTGGGGTCGCAGGTCACTCCAGCAGGGTTGATGTGCGTTCTTCAACCTTCTCTTTTGGCTCAGTTCCAAACCGTTGGCTTTCTTGCTAAATTTCTGTCCTTTAACTCTCCTTCTGGATGGGAGCATCTGCAGAAAGCTGGCTGCAGACCGCCATCTTGGCTCCTCCCCTGATCATACAACTTTTTACTGATCTGTCTTTGACTTCCTGACTTTCTTCTTTTGTTATGTACAGTATGCTCTTAACCCTATTTAGTAAGTTTTTAATCTCAGATACTTAATGGCATTTCTAGAATGAACTATTTAATTACTTAACTGATATTAATACTCTTTTAAAATGTTATTCATTATTTATGTTACTTTTGTCCTTTTTAAAAAATATATAAATCATAGGAATGATGAAGTCCTTACCCATTGATTCTAATATTTGGACTATTTTTCTCTCCTTTTTAATATTGATTATTTTCTTTCTTGGTTATCTCCTTATTATCTGCATTTATGGTAAGTTTTTATCATAGACCATACACTGTTGATGATACCTGGAAGTGCCTCTAAATTAGGCTTTTTCCCCTAAAGAGTGTTAATGATTTATTATTCCAAGCAGTTAAATTATCAGAAGATAACTTAGATTGTTTTGAAGCTTGGTTTTTATGTTGAGTATATTTTATTTGATCTTACTGTGGTCTCAGATAAAATGCTAGGATACTTACCAAAATATTTCTCCTCCAACTTAATTTAAACTTCAATATTTTCATAGTATTGTGAAGCATCTGAAATCTCTTCTTTCCAGATTTCCAGCATTGATCTGGAATTCTTGCAAAGTTCACAAAAACATAAAAAACATTCAAAGATATTTGGTGCTATCCCAGAACTCCAATTTCTGTTTGCTGCATTGAGCAAGACCTTTGTTCTCTATTCCAAAATGTTGCAATTTGGAAAATATTCTCAGAAAAAATAAAATTCAATGAATTCAATGAAGATCTCCAAAGACTAACTCTATGAACTATAACCTTGAATTGGTTTCTGTCCAATGAAAGAAATGTTTTATGAATTGTATTTCTTCCTACTTCATAGTGTTATTATAAGATAAAGTCCTTTCTCCTATTCTTTTATAAAGGAGTGTGCTCCCATTTCAATAACATAAAGAACAAACACTTGTATGCACATATATATATTAAATCTATATTTATAATATATGTTCCATATATTTTCCAAACAGTAATGTTATTTTAAATTATTCAAAGAAATGAAAGAACTGTTAAGATAAAATAATTGGTATTGATTTTAAAAGGAGTTTTATTGAGATAGCCACTAAGGAAAATCTGAAAAGATGTTTACTTTCAATATTTAAACAATGATGGTGGCTGATATAGACATGATTGTCCTTTAAATTCGAATTAGTAGCACATCTACTCAGAGATAACAAAGTATTTTTCACCTAAGATTGCCACTCCATATTTTTGCCTTGGCTCTGCTAGTATGAGACTCTGCCAACTAGAACAATATTTCGCAAAATGATCAATGAAGGTTGTCTGCCAAAAATAGAGATTTAAAATTATGCTTCCCATTCCCACCAATTTAACGTAACTAAAATCTAATTGTTTCCAAAGTAGAAATTAGAATAACATAACTACCTGCCTCTGAACTGATTTTGTTTGAGCTACCAAACAGTGACCAAAACAGTAATTCTAATAGTGACCAAAACAGCCCCACAATCATGGCTTTTGATTAATTATTTATATTATTATTTAACAATTTTAACTACACAGGTCATTACAAATGTTTTGAAATACACAAAAATCAAGAAAAGTAAAAGCTGCACAGACAGAAGCAAATGAAACCCTTCCAGCAACACTGATAAGCTGAGCAAATTGAAACTTGCCCAGATGAATCAGGAAAGACACTGTCAACTGTGTCAGTTGGAATTGAAATAATTGACCATAACATAGTCTGTCTCAAAACTTTTGTAGTGACCTACATAATATCAATTTTTAAAAATTGATCTATGCTATCCATAGTTCCTAATTAACTAAAGACCATAAAAATAATTTGAAAATTATTGTTGTTTATTATATACTCTATTTTTAGTAGAAGCAGGGTCTCACTGTTGCTTAGGCTGGTCTGGAAATCCTGACCTCAAGTGATCCACCCACCTCAGCCTACCAGAGTGCTGGGCTTACAGACATGAGCCCCTGTGCCTGTCCTGCAGGGTTTTTTAGATACAAGATCATATCATCAGCAAACAGATAGTTTGATCTTTTCTTTCCTGATTCAGATGTCCTTTATTTCTTTCTCTTGCCAGATTACTCTGGCTAGGACTTTCAATACTATGTTGACTAGAAACGGTGACAGTGGGCACTCTTATCTTGTTCCAGTTCTTAGAGGGAATGCTTTCAACTTTTCCCCATTCAATATGTTGTTAGCTATGGATTTGTCATATATGGATTTTATAATTTTGAGGTATGTTCCTTCTATGCCTTGTTTTCTAAGGATTTTCTTTTTTTTTTTTTTAACCATGAAAGTGTTCGATTTTATTGAATGCTTTTTTGCATCTACTGAGATAATCATATGGCCTTTGTTTTTCCTTCTTTTTGTGTGGTGAATCACAGGCATTGCTTTATGTACGTTGAACCATCTTTGCATCCCTGCAGTAAAGCCCACTTGGTCCAGGTGGGTTATCTTTTCTATGTGCTATTTTGTTGGGTCTTCTAGTATTTTATTTTTAGGATTTTTCCATTTATGTTCATCAAGAATATTGGTCTGTAGTTTTCTTTTTCATTGAGTTCTTTCCTGGCTGTGGTATCAGGGTGATGCACACTGGATTCATAGAATGATTTATGGAATATCCCCTCCTTTTCAATGTTATGTAATAGTTTCTGTAGAATAGGTAGCAGTTATTCTTCATAAGTGTGATAGGATTTGGCTGCGAATCATCTGGTCCAAGATCATTGTTGTTGTTATTGTTGGAAGATTTTTTTACTAATGTTTTAATCTTGCTGCTCCTTATGGGTCTTTGTAGAATTTCTATTTCTTCCTCATTTACTTGAAAGATTATATGTTTTTAGGAATTTGTCCATTTTCTCTAAGTTTTTTAGTTCTTTCAGAGTTTTCTTGTAGCATTCACAAATGATATTTTTTATGTCTGTAATATCAGTTGTATTTTCTTCTTTCCTATTTCTGATTGAGGGTATTTAAGTCCTTTGTCTTTTATTTCTGGTTAATCTGCTTAATGGTCTATACATTTTGTTTATCTTTTCAAGAAATAACTTTTTATTTCATTTACGCTTTTGTATTGTTTCCATTTGTTTTGTTCGTTTTTGGTTTCCATTTCACTTATTCTGCTCTGAGTTTTGTTATTTCTTTTCTTTTGCCGCCTACAGGTTTAGTTTGTTCTTATTTTTCTAGTTCCTTTAGATGTTATATTAGGTTGTTAATTTGTAATCTTTCTGCATTTTAAATGCAAGCATTTAAATTTTCCCCTGAAGACTGCTTTTCCAATGCCCCATAGGTTTTTGAAAGCTTGTGTCCCTTTTGTCATTAGGTTTAAAGAATATTTCGATTTCCATCTTAATTTCATCATTTACCCAAGAATTACTCAATGGCAGGTTTAATTTCCATGACTGTGTATTTTTGAATTTTTGTTTGAATTTTTCACTCATAATGGATTTCTGGTTTTATTCTATTGTGATCTGAATAGATACATGAAATGATTTTGATTTTTCTGAATTAGCTGACACTTATTTCACTGATTGGATTAGTCTGAAAGCCTTGCCTTCAACCTGTTGTGAAAGGTGGAAACTTGTTTCGTTTAAGTTGTTATCTGGTTTATTGTCTCTTCTGTTTCAAGAGAAGAGAAGATGAATCAGATTTCTTCAGAAGATCCTGCTTTAACATTAGAAGATAGTACACTTAAATTCATTCAAAAATAAAAGAAAGTAACTTTGTACTGAAAACTTTGAGGATTCATTTCAGCATCATTTAACCTTGATAACAATCATTCAGTGGACATTTCCACCTTTATATTTCAGATAAGAAAATATGGCTCAGAAGGGCTATTTAACAAGGCCAGGATCATATAGTTTATAAGTAGCAGAGTTGAAATACAAATAAAAGTCAGCCAGACTCCAAAGCTGGTGCCTTTTGCATATCAATAAAACTGAATTTGAAAATTTATTCTGGAGCAGAGAGTAGAAAACAATCATTTCTCGCTTATAGACTATGACCTCCCTTTTCCCTGAGTTTCCTAATTTACAGGTGAAGTAAACTTGGTTTGCCTTTGCCTACACTTGGCCTCTCCACTCACCATTCATTTAGGCTAATTGAAGCCCTGATTGGCTTACCTGCTTCTATATTTTCCTCTGGCCACTATGCATCAGTCTAATTTGTCACCTTTTACAGCCAATGTGTGCCCTTATAACTCAAACTCTTCAACTAAAGACGCACCAGTAGCCTAGTACAAAATAAGCAAATAGTTTCTCATTTTACATTTATCCACTACATGTACGATCAATTTTTAAATTAGAAAACAAGTATGATAAATTTCTTTTCTGGAAGAGGTTCATATCTCAAAACACTCATTTTTTAACAGTGTAATTCAACAGCCTGGCTTTAACCAAATAACTGTTAAAACACTGATAGCCAGTACCCAATAGCCAGAAAAATCTCCTTTCAGGAGAGTTGTCACGTTCCATCAAATATTTTTTTATTTTCATGGACTCAATAAACTTCTTTATTCACAATTTGAAATCCACTGAGGCCGTGTATTGTAGTATGCATGGTGTTTCCCTATAACTGGACATTTAGATTTCACGAAAATTTTTCCTGTCAAAAATTAAAAAAATAATAATGCTAACTCTTATAAAGTGTCTGTACATTTAGAATTATGTACATAATAATGGCTAAAATAATACTTTTTAAGCATGTGATAAATGCTTTCTGGAAATCCTTTGTAGTTTCTGAAAATAGTTCCCTCCACTTTCCTTGAATTCCTAAGTTGGGAGACGTTAAGTGTCTGGTGAAAACACACACTGATAACACTTATTCTGCACCTGCTAGAGGGGGACAAATGAAGGTCCCATTTTCTATCATCCCTTGAATTCATGGATCTAAGAGGAAGGTTATCCATCCTCTTATTCTCAGATCATTTGCTTGGCTTTGACGCTCAATTACCAAGGTGCTTGCGGTATTTCTGTGCCTTTGTTAACCATCTTTAAAGAACAATTTAAGGGCGGCGCCTGTGGCTCATCAAGTAGGGCACCGGCCCCATATACCAAAGGTGGCAGGTTCAAACCTGGCCTCGGCCAAACTGCAAAACAGAAAAATAGCCTGGCATTGTGGCCAGCGCCTGTAGTCCCAGATACTCAGGAGGCTAAGACAAGAGAATCACATAAGCCCAGGAGTTGGAGGTTGCTGTGAGCTGTGTGACGCCACAGCACTCTACCAAAGGGGGATAAAGTGAGACTCTGTCCATACAAAAAAACAAACAAACAATAAAGAACAATTTAAAATTTAAATAGAAAATAAAGTATTAAGTATATGAAAAATACCTCAGAAATTTCCTTTACTTTTGAAAGAAGTTCCTTGAAAGTAAGTAAATGTCACACATAGCTTCCTTTCTTTATTTGCTTTTCTTTTTGAACAGGGAGTAAGATAAAGCAACTTCAAATCTTTCCAACATCAAGACTTATCTGGATTGATAGGAAAAGGGACAGACTATCTACTGTGGCAAAGCAATGAAAACAAAAAACAGGAAGATACTATACCCTGGGATGAAAATCCAAGTAAATAATTGTCTATTCTTTGGAAAGACAAAGAAGTTTCCTTATCACTTCCTCCCTAGGACTGATCCATGCTGTTAAAGGAGCAGTGAGCGTCTTAACTCACAACAGAAAAATAATTAAAGATTTAAATAAATGTGCAAAAAGCAGCATAGCACTATGTTTGAGTAAAAGATCTCTATTTAATAAAATAATTTTGGACCAAATATATTAAATTAAACACGTCCAAGCACATCTATTTCTGGATCTAATACAGCGTCTTTCTCACAATAGGTCATCAACTATTAATAATAGTTGATTAATTGGTGCACAGAAAGATGTTTATCTTTTCTCCATTTTATATTCTTGTGTATTCCTATAAATTTGGTATTAATTCATAATAGTAGATATTAGAAAAATTGCACCGTAAGTATTGAGAGATCATATTCAAAGAAGATAAGACTTTTTTCCAATATTCATTAATATGAATATTTAAAGTGTGACACTAAATAATATCCAACCTGTACAAACTTTTAAGTATATGTAGTAGAATCTAGATTATGAAAATGTGAAAAGTGAAGTTCTAAAATTGAAAATGTTTCTGAATGTATATAACTCACTACTAAAAAAAGGCTGAAATCAACTCATAAAGGTACACGTATAAGATGAATTGTATCAAATGAACACAAGCATATTTGGACTTAATACACAATGGCACTTTTCACTTTAGGTATAAAGTCTCATCAGATCAAATTTATTGAAAATGCCTGTCAGATGGAAGACAAAAGAAGAAATGTTCTCCTTTCCCTGGCAGCAGATAAGTGAAGCAGGAAAAGACAGACAGATTTTTAGGTATATAAGGTAGAGTCATAAAGGCGATGAGAGAAAGCCTAAAATCATATGATCTCAGCTTGCCGCCAAATTACACTCCTGCTAGAATTGCTCAAAGAACAGAGACAGAAGACTTGTAGTTTACTCCAGTCCACTAAAGTGTAGCCTTTTAGAATTGCTACTCTGACCTGGGTCATTCCTCCCATCAAAATTTCTGGGCTACTTTTGAATTAAAAAATCATTTTAAAATAGAAGAGAAAAATAATACAGAAAAAAAATAAGGTCAAGAAGTTATGTTCTCTGAAAAAAATGGTGTTTTAAAATCCTGATAATCACAAAATGAAAAATGTTTTAATAAATGAATTACAGTAACCAGCTCCTAAAGCTTGATTTTCGACTTCCACAACTACCATTAGCCCAAAGAGGCAGAGGATGTAATAACTTAACTTTATTGCAATTCAATAGACTTAAGCAAGTTATTTCCTCAAATTCTAGCTCTTTCATGAAGTTTATCCTTTTTCTTTTCTTACGTTCAATTACTTTAAAATGGGAAAAACTACTAAACTTTTTTTTTTTTGAAGGAAGTACTGGAAGGAAGAAATCTACATTTCAGCAAAAAACCAATTTGAAAAATTAGCACCATATTTTTTCTTGATGCAAAAGAATAAATTGTTTTTGCGTTACTTTTACTTAAGAAAGAAATGAAAATGAATTGATAACTTAGTTGTTCTTTGGCATATGACTTTTAAAATCATGATTAGTTGAAAATCCTACTCTTTAAAGTTTTACTTAAAAAGATAACATCACATCTGTTCAAACATTGTGCCAGACATCAAGGAGAAAAGATAAATATAACACTGGTAATAGTAAGAAATACAGTCATGTGAAATATTTACTCAAGTAACATCCAAAACTAGAAAAGTTTTACCCAACTTTCCAGGATTATTAACAAATTATGAGTATCTAAAAGGTCATTGCATATACGAGGTACTTGATAAATCCTTGTTGCATCAACTCTAGGGAAGTCTTAGTAAGCAAGATCACTTTGTTTTTCTTACCTTTCAAAGGCTGATTTATACTTGTACCATTTCTTCTAATCAAACTTCGAGTTTCAACATGGATACAATTTCTCTTTGAAATTCTGTATATTTATCTAAACCATTATAGAATATATTTCTATCAAATTTGACATGGTTTCAAATTTAAATTCTTTCATCCACCAATTGCCCTTTGGAGTACTTATTAACCTCCCTAAGTCTTCATTTTTTTCACCTGTAAAAGAGGATTATTATGTTTATTCAATCCTAGTCTTCATTTTTTTTCACCTGTAAAAGAGGATTATTATGTTTATTCAATCCTAAATAATTGACGATTAAATAATACATTAGTGAAAATGTTTTGTGAACATGAAAGTGATAATATATATATATTTAGTTAAAATCAATATATTTCACCATGTTTGATATTTTGTGAAATTATTCTGTAAGCTTTATTATGATATATCCTATAGCAGTTATATCTTTTTCAAACTAATAAAATAGCCAGAAAATTAACTTAGCAAGTGATGACATATCAGCCTTTTCACTGCTCATTGCTTGCTTATTTGATAAAACAGAAGTTTTAGCAAATGATTTAAATCGCATAGGCTGTATGTCAATGAAAACTTCTTTTAGAGGACTTACATCCTTCAGGAGTTTGTTGACTTTCAGAACAAAGTGAAAGAACCATGACTATGGCTTTAGGTAGAAGATTTAAAGCCCATATGTGTCATATAAGGAGAACCAAAAGTAACAATTATTTAGAATTTACTGTATCAGGTACTGTTTTAAACATCTCACAAGGATCATTTCATTGACCCTCTGGTCAATCTCCTGCCTAGGGTGATCCCTGTCCTTACCCACCTGCAAGGTCACAGCCAACATTGCTATGACAAAAGACAGACTAACAAGAGAAAAGTATAGCAAATTTATTTAACAGAAGTTTTATGCGATAAGGGAAATTTCAGAAATGAAAGCCTAAAGACTCAAAGAAAACTGTCTATTTTCATTCTTAGGTCCCAGAAAGAATGAACAGTGGTGTAAAAAAGGATTAGACAAAAGGGTACAATTGAAACCAGCAAGGCCTATTTGTTCAGACTCTTCTTGGCCTGTCTGTGTAGCATTCCTTCTTTGTGAGTACGGGGCAGGACCCCTCTGGAATGAATGTTTTCAAGGGATAAGGATGTATGTGACCTTCCTAGGTTTTATGGCTTGCTTTGAGGGCAAAGGGTTCTAGTTTCTGTGACCTGCCTTTTATGACTTGCCTTCCAGGGAGATAAAAGAGCAAAAAAATGGTGGCTCAGGAACACCCTGCTTCTGAGGCCCTTTTAATTTCCTTTAGTTCCAAGTATTCAGCATGCCAAGGTGCCATACTGTGAGTATTGTTCTGAGTCCTAACAAAGGTGTCATAGTTGTCACTATATTTAAGAGGAGGACACTAAGGCTGAGGGAGGTTAAATAATGTGGCCAAGGTTCACATTCTGTAAGTTGGAATAGGAACAGGTGTAGAAAGAAGAATCTATTTCTAATTTATTGCGTAATACCTCAGAGTTCCTCAAATACCATTTCTCACTGCTTTCTTGAAAAAAAAATCCATTTTAAACAAGACAACTGTATATTTAAGCAAAATACAATTTTAATAACATGTTTATAGTCAGTTAACTAAAATTAGCTGAATTTTGGAGCTGTTTTTATTTCTGAAATCCATATGGTTTGTAGGATATTAATATACTCCAACAGCTATTAAAATAAGGGCTTATCTAAACAAGTTCATAAAAATGTCATTACTAAGATTAAGTAATCCAATACACAAGGAAGCTACTGTCACACTATGCCACAAAGCACTTTAGAAGACCATGCATTTGACTCTGAATTCCCTTAAAAGCATTTTTTCATTCTTAGAATAAAATCTAAATGTCTTACCATGACCTATAAGGTCCTACAAGGTCTGTCTCCTAGTGACTCCTATGATCTAATTTCCCCCCTTTCTACTCTACTCACTGGGATTGGGTTTTTTTCCTCCAAAGACACAAACGGGGGCTCATGGGTCTTTGCACCACTCCGACCACTGCCTGGTTCCTCTCTTACTTCACTGAGGATTGTTCAAACTCCATCTCCTCTGACAGATCTCCCTTGACTACCATATCTGTAATAGCACCTCCATCCCTCTCTGTCCTCTTACCCTGCTTTATTTATTCATTCATAATATTTAGCACTCAATACTATTGTCACCATAGGACACATTTATTTCTCCATCCTCCCCATAGAATGTGATCTTCACAGGGGCAGAGACTTCATTTTCTGTTGTTCACTGCCATTTTCCTGGTGTCTACAGCAGTGGCTTCCCCAGAAAAAATTGTTCAAGAAATAAAAGTTTGAATTTGTTAATAGTCTGTGAAAAAGGCAGCAGCTGTCAAATTTTATTAATAGATGACTCAGATGATAGCAGAAGTAGTAAATCAAGATGTTCATTTGAAAAGAATTAACCACCCATCTTTTGGTCATTGGCAGACTCAATGACAAGGTATAGGAGGCCTAAATGTAAAAAAATAAACATTATGAATGAAGAAAACTGTATTAAAATTGTCATACTCAATGTATACCAATAACGAAAGATGAACCCAAGTCACATTCGACTTCTGCAATCATTAAGAGGCGCTCAGAGTGGTGACCATCAGCATCCGGACACTGAGCAGTGTTGACCAAGGTGCCCATTTAATAAAGCTGCACGTGTCGTTTCAATCTTTTCCCAAAGTACCACCAGTATATTTCCATGCTCTCTGTGTTTGTTCAGAATGTGGCAGGGGCAGTGAAGTTTCTGGCGATATAGCTCTTTCATTGTCACTAGGCAAATAGTTGGCCAGAAGGCCAATACTCAAGTAAGAAATAGAAAGGCTAAAAGTCTCTTCACTGCCTCAAAGTAGTTGCTTTACAATAAGTAAAGCTGCAGTTTCCACTCTGAGCTGCAGCCTGGTACTGGTCCACCACAGTCTGTTAAGAGCCTGGCGCACAGTGTCACCTCCTGAGCTCAACACCCCCCGCCTCCCATCCCATCCATGGAGTCCCTGGTGGCAAGAAGGTTCCAGTCTGAGGCCTGTTAAGAGCCCTGCATGCAGCAAGAGGGGAACAGCAGCCAGTGAGCAAAGTTTCATCTGTGTTTACAGCCACTCCCCGTTGCATGCACCACCACCTGAACGCCACTTCTTACCTCCACCCCCAGAAAAATTGTCTTCCATAAAATCACAGATTAAGAAGATAATCTGTGATTAGTAACTGGAGGAAATGTATATATGTAAAATACTCATTGAGGATGCGAGAGAGGTCAGAAGATGAAAGCTTGGGGAGATAGCAAGGGAGAATATTTTAGAGATTTTGGACTCTAGCTTATTTTAGTGCCAAACAGGATTGGGGATCACTGGAGTATGGCAGATGGCTGATGCAAAACAGGCAATATTAATAATGCATACATTCAAGCCATTCTTCCTTTCTTTGGAACACCATGCCATGTCCCTGCTCTGCTTCCCTCTCTTGTTCTCTCACCCCACTCTCTTCCCTTTCACTCATATAAAATAAGCTTATGGCTTTATATCCTGAAAATATATGTATTCAAAACCACACGTGGGGTAAATAAATGAAATCCATTTGTTCAAAAGGGCCTAAAAGCTCAGCCCACGTCCATGTTTCACTTTGTGCTTTCTGTAGGACTGGGCATTTGACGGGTGCTTCCTTGACAGTTTTATTGATGTTTTCCCATTTCAGCAGCCCAGAGCAGACTCAGCGGCTGTCTTGTGCCATTACAGACGGATTGGAGCCAGTCTTCCCCGGCCTGTTTCTTCGGAATTAGAGGCTTGAAGCTAGAATTGGCTTAAGATCTGATGGCAATAGTCAGAATTTAGCTATGGCTTTGATTGTTTGACTGGTTGGACAGCCTGGGAATGTGTTAAAGTAGTTTGTTTAGCATTATAATCTGCTAAAGCATCACTCTTTGCTTCTAGAGCCTTTTAAAAATATGTTTCTAAAATTTACTGATAGCAATTCCTTTGGAAGAGGCAAGGCATTTAATAGGGCTTTTAGGCTATTATCATGTTTAACTGGACAACCAGCTGCAGTAAGGAAGCCACCCTGCTTCCAAAACACTGCAAGATCATGAGCGACCTGCAAAAAAAACATAGTTGCTATTTGTAAGGGTATTGCTCTGCTGTCTCTGGCACACTGGTACGTATCAGAATTTCAGGGCGAGAGAAATTGTAAATGCTATCTATATCATTCCTAACCACAACAAGAGACTACAAAACTAATGAAAACAATGTAGACAATTTAGAAAATAATTATAGGTATAAACAAGAAATTAATAATTTTCAGAGCCAGTATTCAAACTTTATCAATTCTTATATTATATTTTTCATTCTTAATTCTATCAATATTTTTATATAGTCTTGGTAATCTGTATATAAAAGCCAGTTCCTGCCATGTACCCTATATATTTTAGATAATTTTCTGTCATTATTCTTTTATAAGCATTATTTTTAATGACATAATAATACTCTAAAGTGTAAATTACACAAATTTCTAAATGATTGTTCTTTTGGGGGCATTTGTTATTTATGTTTTTCAGAGTAATAGACAGCATAAAAGAGCACTCCGTAGGTGTAATTTTTTGATCTGGGCATACTTCTATTAATGAAATTATTGACCAAAGGGGATGAAAATACTACAGCCTTCTGATTTAGTTGACAAGTTGCCCACACGTCATTTTTTTCTTGGAAACATAAAATATATGAAAGTGCCAATTTCATCCCTCTACTTCAGAATTAAATAATTTCATTAACATTGCTGTCGATACGATAGGAAATAAGTGGAGGAAAACAATGTCAGAGACCTCAGAGCGGCAGAAAAGACCCAGTAGATCTAGTATGGCAGCGTGGAAATCAAAAAGAGGGATTGAATATGTAGTGGTAGTGTGTAAAACCAAAGCTAAAAAGAAGCAGTTGGCTTCATTAATTGAACTGTCGGTGACTTTCAAATGGTCATTAGAGTGGGGTGTGAGGGCAGAGTTAGACTCGGAGAGGTTAGGAAGGAATCTGTGATTAGTAACCGGAGGAAATACATGTATGTAAAATACTCATTGAGGATGCAAGACAGATTAGAAGACAAAAGCTGGGGGAGATAGTAAGAGAGAATATTTTAGAGATTTTGGACTCTAGCTTATTTTTAGACGAAAGCCCAAGGGGTAGACCAGAGGAGGATGAGTACAAAAGAAAGTGCAGACTTTGACAAAATGTTCTGTGAATAGCTCCATGGAATTTTGCAAATACAACTAAATTATTCATTTAGCTTAAAAATATTGTGACGGTTTGAATGTGTAAATAAATATTTTGAACAAGACACCCATTTGGTTTCTTATGGGCTATCATATTTCTTTGTTTATATCTTGAATGTTCTCGGTTTTAGCACTTTTATGTTTCCACAATTAATTGCACTGTCATCTTGACTAAATTACATATTCAAGTAAATACATTTTGGGGAAGATAGAGTAACTCGGCATGTATCACCAACTTTACAAGGTGATCTTGATAAAAGCACTGTATTTTAATATATGTTCTAGGAATATTTTGTTGCTGACATATTAAGTAGCACTATTTGATGTGAGGAAAGTTAACAATCATTTCCCAATACATGTCAAAAGGATATGAAATGAAATTTTGCTTTATCTAATGAATTTAAACTCAATGAGGGCAGCAAATGTAATTAGTCAGGCCTAATCTTATTTTGTCTTCAATAATAATAAGTTTAAAACTGCTTATCCAAACAATTGTTTACATTTATCACCTAATTTTTCTAATGGAGAACAGAAACTTTGACAATTTCTAAATTAATCAGTTAAGATATAGTGACTCTGATTCTTCCCTGAGCCTTGAAGTGAAAAAATAAAAATCACTGTATCTGGATAAAAGCTAAAGCACAAGTTAGCCAGCCTTGAGCATACTTTTTCTACATAATATCAAATACCTGATGATGAAAATGAAAAGCATCTAGTTTGGTTATAGAACTGTTTCCCAACATATTCATTGCTTGAGAAAATATTTTCTGTTCTCACAGATAATCATGAGGGTGCTTAATTAAGACATAGCTTTACTTAACAATTGTTAATAAAATAAGATGCCAGAACACTGGAGAAGTATCCATAAAATGCAAGGCTTCTGATATATTTGGCCCATAGTCAAACACCATCAACTAACATAGATGAAGTGATAACGCCAAAGCTACTGGTTGGTTATACGTGATTTCCTACTGGTCGGTAGAAGAAAACAGGACTCTGGTCATTTGGTCCTTTGAGGAAGAGGCATACTCAAATGTCTTTATAGGAAGAACATAAACCACCTGGGAGAGTAATTCTCCTACAAGCAATAAAGGAGCCAAGCTCCTTTGCTCCATTGCTCTCCTGCTCACTGGACAACTGCACTTTGCTTCACACAAGAAGATATGGATGTGTGCCTGGCAAGCCTTTTGCAGATTCAATATCACATTAAAGAAATATGTGCAATTTGCTACTTAACATTTGTCATTACTGAGCCATTGTGTAATAAGGTGAATTTCAGAGCCACTCTCCACTCTGATTACATTGTTTCTGAAGCAATTCTAGATTTTCACAAGTTTCTTTTAGGAAAAAAAGTATGCACTTCATTATAGCTTTCCCCATTCTTGTGCATCAATATGAAATGACATATTCATATTCCTCATTTATAGCAATAGTAGTGGAATCCTTCTGTCAGGCCAGGTGCTCAGAATGTACATATGATTGATGGAATGGCAGAAATAAATGAATGGCACTTTCTGTACCACTGATTTTTGGAATTAAATATGACAGACTCTTCAATGCTTCGTTGGGGTATATAATCTTTACGCTTCTCTGCACAATCTTGGAAGAAGAGTTGTCTTAGGCCACACATTAAATACACAAACATTAGCAAAAGCTGATGAGCAAAAAAAAAAACAAGTCTGTACATAATTTTCATAATATCTGCCACCACAGCTAAGCAAAAAATTCCTCACATAATTTTCATGGGGCCCATGGGCTGCAAATTTGACGACCCACAGCGTTAAAGCTCCAAGAATAAATAAAGGCATTCCCCAAAACCTAATCTCATTGAAACATTGTTTAGTAATAGTTCTACTTACATAAATGAATATTCTGGGGCAAAGAAACTCTTCCTACCAGATTTAAAAGAAGTCAAAGAAAGTCTTCCTACTAGATTTAGAAGTCTTTATTTTTATTAAATTGACCTACCAAATAATTTAAACTCTGCAAAATATAATCAGGAAAAAATGCTTTTTTTATTTCCCACATCAGCTTTCAAATTTTTTTTGAATTTCCATTTCTTGCTTCTAGAGATTATCTCTTACAGATCCTACTTTTTCTGATCACTTTCAGATATTAAAACCATTACATTTCAGGTATTGAAAAGTCAAGTCCAATTTAATGTCTCACTTAGTGTGTTCAGAAACTTGCCACAACCGCCTTCTCTTAGTTGACTCTTGATATTCTTAAGATCTCAGATCAATCATTGCCAAGACAGGAAGGTGTTCTTGATGTTTCTGATCATATCATATTAAAAGACAATTCAGAGACTAATAGAAATATTAATAAAAGTATTTTTACTTGCAAGTGCTTATCAGAGAGTCCAACTTGCAGAAGAGCTAGTCTTTCTACATAAATAATATGACATGTGTTTAGAGAAAAAATTTAGTCTGTTAACTAGTC
The DNA here is from genome assembly GCA_963574655.1 of Perodicticus potto. Lineage (NCBI taxonomy): Eukaryota > Metazoa > Chordata > Mammalia > Primates > Lorisidae > Perodicticus > Perodicticus potto. The sequence goes on along the minus strand of CAUYRH010124406.1, from coordinate 14,351 downwards.
TCATTGTTTCCTAAACAGCAGTTCCTAATATAGATCACATCTGTAAGAGTTCATATTTCCATAGATGTTAAAAATAAAAAAGACAGTGCTAAAATTATTTTTATTAGAAAGTAAGCAACTTACTGGAAATGGAATCAAAATGTTATTTATTGAGAAGACTCTTACTAGACAGGGCTTCTGTGTGTGTGTGATTTTTGTCAACCAAAGCAAAATTTGTAATGTTTATTCACTCACTTAACCATGTTTGTTGAATGCTCAAACATTACAATCGTCCCTTAGCATCCACGTTGTTTCCAGGACCCCCACTGAGACCAGAATCCATGGATACCCAAGTCTCTTATATAAAATGTATTTACCTGTAACCTATGCACATCCTCCTACACACCTCATATCAGGTTCAGATGACTTATTATACCTACTAGAATGTCAAATATAATGTAATTAATTAGGCAAATAGTTGTATTGCTTTTATTTGAATATTTTTATTGTTGTGTTATCAGGTTTTTTAAAAATATTTTTGATCCACAGTTGAATTCATGGATGTGAAACCCGTGAATACGGAGGGATGACTGTGTGTCTGCCAAATACTTTCATTTAAAATTAATAATGAGTGTGGCGCCTGTGGCTCAGTGACTAGAGCGCTGGCCCCATATACTGGAGGGTGGCAGGTTCAAAGCCGGCCCTGGCCAAAAAGAAAAATAATAATAATAAAATAAAATTAATAATGAAAGATTCCTATCTTCAAAGGGGTTTATTCACAAATTTCTCCCAAATGTTATGTTATACCAAACACCTACTTCTACACAGATGTCACTTAGAAACCTCAAAGTACTCTGTCCAGTGTTAAGCCTACTAGCTTTGTGTTCATTATCCAGTATCGTCTGTCTTGGTAATTGGCATCACCATTGTCAAATTGTACAAGTTAGAAATCTAGATATCACACCATAATTCTCTTTATTCTCTCCCTAACCCACAAATTCAATCATTCACCAGTTGTCAAATCATTGTTTTTACCACTGGCCGCTTTTATTCATCTTTGGTGTAGCTACCTTGACTTAGGTGACTCTCACCTCTCCCTTGATTCATAGCAATGTCCTCATCAGGTTTCTTTAACTCTGATCTGGAGGGCTCCTCAAACAAACCATTCCCGGTGAATTCTTGCTGTAATTTGAATGATCTCTCTGAAGAGCAAATGAGATCAGGCCATTCCCTGCACACAAGGCTCCTACTTTTCTTCCTATCCTCGTCTGTTCCAACTTCTACTTTATGTTCAATATTTCAGTCATACCAGCAGGTCCACAAAACTCCATGCTTTGCCTCACCTTCCAGACCAGTAAATGCAGCTGCCTAACACGTCCTTTCACTTCTCCTTTGTCCATCATTCAGCTACCTCCTAGACAGTTTTCAGAACTCAGTTATGGCCGAATAGTATTCCATTGTGCATATTACATTACATTTTCTTTTTCCATTTATTCTCTGATGCACACATGGTGATTATACAAAACAATCAATCAAATCAATCTTAAAAATTGATAGATTTTAAGTGTTCTCACCAAGAAAGAAATGATAAGTATATGAGATAATGCATATGCTAATGAGCTCGATTTAGTCATTCCACAAAATGTACATATTTCAAAGCAACTTGGTATGCATGCTAAATAGATATAATTTTATCAATTATACAAATAAGTAAATAATAAATTATGCACATTTGTATAATTATACAATCATACAAATAAATAAATACATGTTTCTGTAAAACCACTCATTTGGCACATCATTTTTCTCAGGAAACCTTACCCAGTTCTCAGCACAGGGCTCCTCCTTGGTGCCTCTACAGCCTTGACATCTGTCTGCCGCCGCACTCTTCCTACTAAGTGTTTTCATCTCTCATTTTTCTCACTACTTGGTGAATTACTTGAGCTCTGGGATTTTATTAAATTTTCCTCCTTATCTACAGTGTTGGAATGTATGGGCATTCAGTAACTGAATGGATAGATAAACTAAAATATTCATGGTATCGTTAGGGTGCAAGCTTGATTAAATAAAGAATTGCACTATATTTTTCCTAAAATGACATATAGGAGGGAATATTGTGCGGTGATTAAGAACGTGGGCTCTGGGATCACACTGCCCATGCCTACATCCCAACATTATAGGAAACGGAACCACTGACGAGTTATCTGTAGCTTAGCTCCCTTGTAAAATGAGGCTAACAGTATCGCCTACTTACAAGGTTGTTGTGAACATTAATAAGGCTAAAATATGTGAAGTTCTCAGCTCAGTTCTTCAGCAAAACACAGTGCTCAAAACCATGGTTTGCATGCTTAACAAACTAGATCAATACAGGCAAGTAAGTAAAGAGGATGCGATTGAAGTGATTGTGAACAAATTATTTGCATATTGTTAATCAGGAGTAGAATCTTATCAAGAGTGAATGGGGCAGTCCCAAGCAATTATCCCTAATCTGTAAATAATTTCCTTGTTTTTAAGAATGATTGAGTTGGTTATGAAAGCTCAATTTTTCAGGTGACACATTTTAGTCAGTGTACATAATTTTTTAAAACAAAGTGATCATATAAAATTATATTATTTTTGCCCTCCACCCTGCATTATTCTGCAGCATGCACACAACTTCCCAAGACAATTTATCTCCTAGTAAAGAGATCAATTTAGAGGGAATCTAGAATTGCATAAAGATCAAAACTATGATTTCTTTATAAGTTTTTGTTTCCTTCATGAGTTACTTAGACGTGATATTCAGTGCAGAGTGCAGGGAACTTACTCAAAGTGAAACTGTGAAGAGGTGACACTAAGTGGGGGTATAAGATCCACCACAAAGTATCGCCTAGAATTACACATGATAACAATTGATCCTTCCTTTCATTTCTCTTTCCTCATGCCAGTCATGTTAACAAAAAGCAAAGAAAGAAAACTGTTGCTTTTAATCCTTTATAAAAGACACCCTTTCTTCCAATTCCAGGAGACGTTACAACATGGACTTGTATTTTCTTGGAATGGGTTATAAAGTAATGTAATGCTGTAGCACTTCAGCAGAGGCCCGTAAAATTGAAGTCAGTCTTAAATGGTAGGATAATCTTCAGAAAAAAATCCTGTGACTTCTGTCTGCTCCTTAAATATTTGTTTCTGATGTTCAGTTTTTGAATTTGTGTTTTATATTTATTAAAAGGCCAAGAATGAATACACGTTGGAAAATTCAAAAGCATTCTTATTTAGGACCTGGAAACCGGACCCAACACTCAACTGGAATTGCAGCCTTTTGGCTTCTATCATCAGGGAATAAATGAAAGGGGAAAAAACTTGAGATAGTGTTTATTTAGAACCATTAATGCCATCTTTTATACATAGTTCCATAGCCTTATTTGATCTGACCATAAATAAATTTAATAATATTGGAGGAAACTCTAGGTTCATTTCCATTGATCATATAGCAATAGACTAAGTTTCTTAAAAAATTAGAAAATATAGCAAAGGTATTCCACCTCTATTTATATGGTAGGATTCTATTTCTCATTAAAGACTTTCCTTTAATATACTGATGGCGTTAGGAAAATTAATAGTCATGATTTTGTAAAGGCTAGTCCCACTTCTCACCCTTCCATATGTCAAAACAGCAAATCTGTCATAAATATAGTAGATTGAAAAATGGGATATCTGTCATCCCCAGGATTCAAACTCCTGTCCCTATCTTCCCCCAGAATGTATTTTGCTCCTTGCCATCTCATTCAACTGTAGGCACATTAATTTCGTATCATATTAAATGTATTCCACCTGTTCTGTGTAATTTTATATCTTTGCACAAATCATTAAATGTATCTGCAACAGATTTTTCCCATTTTTATCGCTTGGTAGCCACAGTCTCTAAGACTAGTTAAATATTATCATTATGAACCCCCTGACTTCTCCAAGAAACCTTATTTCTTTTCTCATTTTTGTTTTACACAGTATTTTGTTTACATCTTCCTTACACATTAATATCGCATTGTAGGTTTCTACGAAAAGTTCATTTTCCTTACTAGATTACAGAGAGCAATGATATCTTATTTCTCTCTATGTCCTCATCACTTAGAATAGTGGCTTAGACATTTAAATAAATATTTAAATAGTTTAATATGTCCATGATGTGAGGTATGCAGTTCCCAATGTATACACCAAACTACATAATCTGGCAAAAGATATGCTTGAATCGTGGGGAAAAAAAGACAAAGGCTTGAAGTAATAGAGTAGGCTTTTGAATTTTACTAAAGCTTTCTGTCATCTGAATTATTCATTCTTTCAAGAGGATTTTTACTTGACATTTAGAGCTATCCAAAACATTTCCACATCATAGCCCTTAATACATATAAAAACCAGTATCATGTTACTGTTAATTCCTCTGTCCTTCCTGCTAAACATTTCCATTTCTTTGAATCAATCCACTGATCCTCATTATGTGGCTTTTTCAGTCACTTAGCTGTTATTTTGCTAACTTCCAGAATGGACCTTAGTTTACTGAGAGTACAGCAGCAAGGACGTGCTGTAGTATTTCAGATGTAGTCTGACATTGCAATGTGATGCATGATCTAATCTTGACCTAGAGCTATGGGTTATCAACTTCAGGAAGAGTGAGGATTGTATGGAAGGGCTTCAGGGACTCTTTTGCAGGGGCACAGGAAGCAGAAGGAAGGAGGACCAGGCCACTTCTCTTCAATAAAATGGTTTCCCTTCTATTATTTTAAGAGCTTGGAATTTAGGTAAGAATTTGCTAAGGAAAATATTTATTTGGTCAAACTTTTTAAAATATGTGTTCCAACTAACATATTTCTTGTTATATAGTTTAAAATTATATCATATGTAGCCGGGCGTTGTGGTGGGCACCTGTAGTCCCAGCTACTCGGGAGGCTGAGGCAAGAGAATCGCCTAAGCCCAGGAGCTGGAGGTTGTGTGAGCTGTGTGACACCACGGCACTCTAATGAGGGAGATAAAGTGAGACTCTGTCTCTACCAAAAAAAAAAAAAAAACTTCCAACTCCCTTGGGTGGCGCCTGTGGCTCAAGGAGTAGGGCGCCAGCCCCTTTTACTGGAGGTGGTGGTAAGTTCAAACCCAACCCCAGCCAAAAACTGCCAAAAAAAAAAAAAAAGAAAGAAAGAAAAGAAAAGTTCCAACCCCCTAAACACATGTTTGCTTAACACTCAGCCCCATCCTGAGATATCTAGGAGCCCTCGGTCATCTCCTAGTGTGTAAAAAACACTTATCATTTAGGCCGTTATAAGGATTTTAGGAGTATGTGCTAGGAAACATGGGGCAGAGATCAGATATATGAATATTTTTATTTTGTCACACCACCTCAAAGTTAGGTTCAGGAAGCAGCAACCATTTTCTGTTGCTCAAGGAGTCCGTGGATCAGGAATTTGAAAAAGCAGAGTGAACGTGTCTTATCTTTATCCCAGCATGTTGCTGTGGTTCACAAAATGAGACACACACACAACCCCACCAATATGGTGTTTGGCATCCTGAGCACCTGGAACTAAAGCAGGAGATCGTAGGCTGGGAACAGAAGCTCACGCCTGTAATTCTAGCACTCTGGGAGGCCGAGGTGGGTGGATTGCCCTGAGTTCACAGGTTCAAGACCAGCCTGAGCAAGAGCAAAACACCGTCTCTAAAAATTGCCAGGCATTGTGGCGGGAGCCTGTAGTCCCAGCTACTTGGGAGGCTGAGGCAAGAGAATTGCTTGAGCCCAAGAGTTGGAGGTTGCCGTGAGCTATGAGGCCACGGCACCCTACCCGGGTCAACAAAATGAGACTCTGTCTAAAAAAAAAAAATTTTAAAAAAGATAAAACAGGAGGTCTTAGAAGCTGCCTCAGAATCAAGGACTTTCCGATCTCTCGTGTTCCCCCACCTCTGCCAGTCAGTGCAAGGTGGAATTTTTTTCTGAAACTTCCTTCTCAGTCTTAAGAGCGGACTACCAAGGAGAAAACAATTGCCTTCCATTCCTTCCCTGAAAATTTATTATCCATCACAGGAAAGAAGACTGAAGAATGTAACCACACCGGGATAGAATTTGTTATAAGATACTGTGTGTCTCTGGGACTCATTCAAATTCCAAATTGTACAAGTTAATATCTGTATTCTCAGTCTATTCAATTCTACTAAAAACCACTATCCCTTAAAATTACCTAAGTTCTTCCATTTCCCCCTTCTCTGTGAAGAAGGGGATATAAGCATTTGGACCTCATGGGGTTATTAGGTAATCACTATCCTGTGACTCTTGCTTGTTTGTGTTAATAAAGTTATATGCCCTTTACTCCTATTTTAAAAAAAATAACATAAAATTATATTTTCTTTCTTTTTCAATTTAAAAAAATGTTTATATTCACATCGCATTTTCCCTGCTAAACTAAATTTAAAATAACAAATGCATCTTTTTTCCAGTTATGATACTGCTAAGTGATCTAACCTAAATGTTATTTCTAGAATATAAATTCAGATGGCATATTTATTACTTCAGATTTTCAATTTCAAAAGCACACTCAGGGAGGGGAGGAGGGAGGATGGGTGGAAAGAGGGTAATTGGTGGGATCATATCTACGGTGCATCTTAGAAGGGTATAGGTGAAACTTACTAAATGCAGTATATAAATGTCTTAACACAGTAACTAAGAAAATGTCATTAAGGCTATGTTAAACAGTTTGATAAAAATATTTTGGATTGTGTATGAAACCAGTACATTGTTCCCCATGATTGCATTAATGTACACAGCTATGATTTATTTTAAAAAAACAAATTACACTTATAGGCAAAGGTGAAAGGTATTTAAAGATTTTGACTTAGGATTTGATGTGATTAAAGAGGTACTTTAGAAATATTATTGTATTACAAGGAAAGAATTGATATTAAAAAGTCAGTTGGAATTTTGGTGTTGTTAAGGTAGAAGGAGTTGTGGTCTGGAATGGGAGTGGTGAAAAATTAAACAGAAGACTTTCATGTTTAGATTATGATGGGAGAATTTCTAAGATCTGTTGATTCATAGCATATGGGGTGAAAAGAAGAAAAAGAAAAATTTGAAGACCGCTTGAATGATTTAAGCCTGACTGCCTAATGATATGGGGCAGTCACAAAGGGGAAGTTGAATTAAGGAGAAGACTAGAAATTTAAGATTAGATTTTAATTGAGTTTCACATGGCAAGCACGTGCCTAAGTAATGTGTATATGTGTATATATACACACGTGTAATATACACATGTGATGTGAGTATAATGTTAATTAACAAGTATATTGAAATTCTAGGTGAAAGTTCAGAAATGTAGAAAATAGATGATGTCTACACAGGCAAAGGTCTTGGTTGGAACAGTGGCTCAGATGTCTTCTACCCAACATCACTCTGGGCTTTCTTCTCAAACTAGCCTCCAACCTCAACACCCCTTCTTCCAAGTAGAAATGAAATAAATAAACCAATTGAGTCAAATAGAGTACCCCTAACAACCATACCTCCTACTTCTGGGTTAATTTGTACCAAGGATGATCTGGCACCCCACTTGTCTATATGCAATGATCTGTGTGTAATAGCAGCTAACAGCTTACAGCTGCCCCCAATCCAGAGATTTGCTCTCTGCCAATGGGAACCACCACGGGCTGAGATGTCTGGGAGGTACAAAGCTCCCTTATCAAGAGGTAGCCTTCACCACGTGGCTAAGTGGTGATGGAGACACAAAAGCTTGGACCAAATTTCCTGAGGTGGTAAAACTCTACAGTACCACGAAACCTCCCCCCAGGACTGGGCTGAGGCTTAAGCCTTGGCTGAAGCCACACATTTGCCTAGCTGCCTCCCCTGCCCTGTTCTGACACACTCTTTCCTCTGTAGGATTCAGCGGAGAGTACCCCACCACCACCACCAAATCTCTTGCACAAAAGTTCTCATCTCGGGCTCTCCCTCCAGGGAGCCTGACCTACAATACATTTAAACTGTTCTGGGAGAATTGATGTCATTTACCAAGACTTATCTGGTTAGATTGGACAAAAAAGCTCTTTTCTTTCTGTTTAGGAACTAAAACTGCCTGAACGCCTATCTACTAACATTTAAACAAAACTGAAAAAATACCAGACACGCAGAGAGAAGGAAAGAAGAGGGGGAAGCAGATAAGAATTCAGGTACAGAGAACATACAAATCCTCTATGAACAGACTGAGGTTCTAGCCCTGATTCTTACAGCTTGTCTCTTATTACTGTGATAAAGCTCAGTTCTCCCAGGGTTTCTCACGGTTGGTTTATTTAAGATGAGTTTCCATTACTTGAAACTGTCGCCTAAGTAATGAAGTAGCTTTATGAGGTTTGAAAACTCCTGATACACTCATGTCTTCCAATCGATCACAGTGAACTTCATAGAAAGTGCCACAAATTTGGCTACAAATACTTCCAAATGATAAATGCCATTGCTAAAAATACTTCTAGTAAGCTACCTCACTCATCCATTAATTCTTAATTAATAACCTTTGTCAAGTCACTTAATCTTTTAGAGTTTGGGTTTCATACTAGATAAAGCAGGATAGAATGACATATAGATGATTCTTTCAAAGATTAAGTTATATAAAGAGGGTCAAATGCATAGTATATAGTAGGGGCTCATCCATTATTTTAATTCCATTCACTACCTGAGACTTTGAAACTGTCTCTGTTCTGGGTTTTTTACTCTAAGGAAACTCAATCAAATTTATTAGATGAGTTATTTTTCAGTTGTCTTCTTATTCCTCTCCTCTTCCTCCTCCTTCTTCTTTTTCTTCTTTTGTTGCAATCTCTAAGGGAATTTTAGGTTTCAAAGTCCATTTTCTTTTAAATTTCAATGATTATGTTTAAATTTATAGAATTTCTATGTTTTCATCTAACCTTATTTCTCATATTCTCTTATTCTTGCTTTATCAGCATGCTGGTTTCTTCTCTTAATCATGCAAGCATATTTGAATCACAGAGCCTCTTTGGAATTATTTCAGTGTTCTAAGTTACTCATCTGGTTTGTAGTCGTCTTGCTGGAAACCCGTCTTTAGCAGAGATTTCACCACATGCGCCTCTCTCTTTAGCAGAGATTTCACCATCATGCGCGTGGAATGATGTTCACTTTCAAATATGGAAATATCCAAATAGGCTGATTTTATGTTACTTCTCTTGGCATACAGGAATCTCATTGTTCCAGAATTAGATTTTATTTTAATTCTTCAACTTGGGAATCTGACAATATGTGGGTGGCATGAATTCCTATCCCTCACCAGTATGTATTAAAGGCTCAGGGTTTCCATTTCTGGAGGGGCGTTTTTTTTCTTTGTCACCTTGCCACATCCCTTGACTATTAAATCAAGTGTTTGTAACTCCTTTTACATGAAGACCAAAAACTCTTTATAGTACCAGTTTATACACAGAACCCAGTGTCAGCCATGCTTCCTGCAAGCCAAGACCACTTGACCCTGAACCCTGGAAGCACAATACTTAACCAATTCATCCAAGTTGTATAGTCCCCTGGAGCACATGTCTATTAGATCATATGCTTAGTGCTGCAACTTTCACATTTTGCTTCTGAACTGGAGGTTCCTTTCTTGTTTTTAATTCAAATATTTACTTTTTAATCATTTTAACTATTACACTTTACATGAAATTTGTGTTTGGCAGGTATAGAGATGTCACAGCTATCCCAGTCTTCTATGTGCTCAAGGGAAAATCTCCATGGAATACCCAACCTCTGTCTTTTAGCACTAGTCTTTATTTTCATTATTCCTCTTTTAAAATTTTTACTTGGTTAGTGTCCTTTTGATAGCCAGTATTATCGCTCCAACCTAATCCTATGGGGTTTAACCTTGATTACATCTTGATAAGTGAAATTTTTTCTAGCCTCTGCCTTACAAAACTCATATGATACCATGTATCATTTTTCATGAGAATAGTTCAGAAATTGATAAAATTCATGCTAATTTGCTAGCAGCTATCCAGATTTCCATGTGCTTCCTTCTGTATTCTACACAAATGAGTAGAGGAAGAGCTTTGTGAAAAAGTACAGCATATTATAAATTCTGAGTTTCATTTGAGTCCCACATGAAATTACCTAATCAAAACTCAAAACTATGACTTACCAGAATAGTAGTCTAAACAATTAACCATATGGATGAATCAATCACAAAATCTGCAGGATTTCTCCTCAACGTCATGTTAATTGAATTTTACAGCATCAACTCTGACCCACCCCTACCATATCACTAAAACCTGAGGATAATGGTTCTTTTATCTCTTTTATTGACCCATGTCTTTAAAAATTATTTTATCTTCATTACAGTCCTATTTTTTCTGAAGGGAAAACATAAGAGCAGAATTTGCACCTTTCCTTCTATCTCCAGTGTAAATTGTCTTTATCAATGAAAGAATATTGAGATTGAAGAAAAAGCAACTTGAGAAATAACAAGCAATGAATTCACTTTGGCTACTTGTGGGACACTCAGAAGAAATTGTCTAGGAGGCAGTTGGAACTTGGACTATATATGAAATTTGAAAGGAGAAGATTATTTAGTTCAAAAGTCATCAACATATATGTAATGACTGAGGTCATAGAGGAGAATAACTTATTTCCTTTGCAGTAGATTTTACTGGTAAGTCCATAATAGGTATCTTTCTTTTAAGATACTGCTATTTTTCATTAACAACGTAAGAAAAATTAACCCCTGACCTAGAGCATAGACTCATTTCCTGCTTGAGAGACCTAAATAGTCACAAGAATGGCATGAGAGTTGTGTGCATGCAAAAGGGCAAAAACTGACCTCCGAGAGAATGTATATGTGAGCTGTGGGAAAACAAGCCTAATGGTTACGGTAAAGATTCTTCAGATTCCAAAAGTCTCTTGACACTGGAGGCAAAGATCATGCTCAAGGTCTTCGTTTTTGCAAAAGAAATAAATGGAGGCATATAAGCCTGAGGAATTTAAGGACTAGAAGCAGTCACTGTGATGAAGTTTTCGAAGACCCATTTAAAAGAATTTCTCATAGATGTTCTTCCATTTGGACTGGGAGGCCAGTCACGTAGGAGGCAGACTCTGCAGGCAGAATCTGTGCATCTGAGGAATTTCCTGGCAGGGCTTTGAGAGCAGAAGATCAGAGTCTGTTGCTTGGCCTAGAGGTCACCAGAAACTATTACTTCCCAAACCTGGCATCCTGTTTTTTAGTATTGTTAATTTTTATTTTATAGTTAGGAAATTTTATGCATGTATTTGTCAGACTTACTGATGTTAGATGGCGTTCTTGAGAGGTCAGTAGATTATAGATTAACTATTTGTACGCGCAGAGTGGCAGTAAAGATCCCCTACATAAGCATGAGAGAAATAAAGGTTTTTGCTACTTGCCTGAGAGAGCGGTAGCCTTCCTCTTGCTTCAATATTTCAGCTGCTGGCTTAACCTCTGCGACTCTAGCTCGGCACACGTCACACAACAGAGGCCTTCTATCTGATCTTCTCCACCTCCTCCCAATCAGTGCTAATGTCTGATAAGCAGCCTTTATCCACTTCTTCCTGTTTTATGATAATCAATATGGACTCAAGGTTTGCTCAGGAACACTTCTCCCTGAACTGCTCAGTCTCCCAGCACAGACTCTGTCAAGTCGCTTCATTCCTGGTGTTAACCCCCTTTAAACAACATGATTTTCAATATAAAAATATAAATAATGCCTGAAATTCAAAAAACACTAACAGAAAACATTAGGAAGGTCATATTTTAACCCATTTAAAAATAGTTTATATATTTATTATTGTATTCTTAGCCAATCCTTAAAGATAGACATTTCTGCAAGTACAACATCTGTTAAATATCTTCTCATAAACTAGTCTGCCATAATGATGCTTATAAACCCATTCCTATAAATAAGAATTAATTGGTTTGGACAAGATTTTTTTAATATGTAGAAACTTAGAAATGTTTTTAAGTCTCCCTTGAAATACCAGTACTTTATTTTGAAATAACCAAAATATATTCTGGATTATATAACATAAAATGTGCTTTTTGTTACTATTTAGTTTGATATTCAGATGCAATCTAGTTGTCAGTATAGGTATTGTCCTTCAAATACAAAACTTAGTTTCAATAACTCAATGTTCAAAAATTTTAAAGATGCTTTTGTGAAGGCATAATAAATAGTGAAAGGCACACGAAGCCTTTCAGAAATGCTACATAAATGCTTACTTTGGTTTCAACACTGCACTTAAGATAGCTTAAGAAGTGGAGAAATGAAAAAGATTTAGACATGATATTTGTTTTCTCCTAGCACATCAATATGCATTTCCCAAAGCCAAAGACTTTCTCTTATAAACCTCAATAATCAAAATCATGCAACTAGCTTTCACACATTGCCCAAACTACACTCTTTTTCATTTTTGCCATTGTCAAACTAATATCATATATACCATTCTTGGTATTTTATTTTGTTTATCAGGAATTGTATATTCCATTTAATTGCCATGACTTTTTAGTTTCTTTTAATCTAAAACATTTCTCAATCTCGCTCACTTCATGAACTCAGCTTATTTTCATAAGTACAGGCCAGTTATCATGTAGAATGTATGTTCTAATTTTACACGTTTTCTGACATGCATTATTTTTGTAGGGATACCACATAAGTGATATTGTTTTCTTCTTAGTGAATCATAGCAGATAACAGACGAAATGTTTTGGCCCTGTTACTGGTGAAGTTAACTTTAATCGCCTGGTTAGGGTGGTGTGGATCCAAACTTCTTCACTGTGGTTATTGTGTTAACCTCTACAATGAATGAGCATCATGGAGGGATCATTTGATGCTCTGTAACGTACTGTTTTTCATTAAACTTTAGCACCCATTTGTGGTTTTTACTTAAGACAATTATTATAGTTTATATTTTATTTACTTATTTTAATAGCAAATAAAAGATTGTATGTATCTATGGCGTACAACATGTTTGAAATATGCACATATTGTGAAATGACTAAATCAACGTAATTTACATATTCCTCATCTCATATATTTATTTTTGTGTGTAGAACCCCTAAAATTTACTCTCTTAACAGTTTGCAAGTGCATAATACATTGTTACTAAATATAGTCACCTCATTGCACAGTGAATTTCTTAAACTTACTCCTCCTAACTGAAATTTTGTGTCCTTTGACCCACATAGCCCCACTCTCTTCCCACCAGCTCTTGGTGATCACTGTTCTACACTCTGCTGCTGAGTTGAATTTTTCTGGTTTCCACATCAAAGTGACATCATGCAGTCTTTGTCTTTCTGTCTCTGACTTATTCCACTAATGTGATGTTCTCTGGGTTTGTCCATGTTGTCACAAATGAATAGTTGATTTTCAAATTCCATTACTCTTTCAAGATTAGCATGCAAATATGTGATTTGCCCTCTCCCTTATTTGTTTATGCATTCATTCACTTAAATACCAGCATATCTTTGTAATACTTTTAAAAAATTAGTTTTTAAAACAGCATGAAGGCAAAACTGGCATGTAATAAATTACCCATATTTGAGTGTATAATTTGAAAAGTTTGATATATGCGTATATGTGTAAAATGTGAATGTCATCAAAACTCAAGATAATGAACATATTATCACTCCAAAAGTTCCTCATACTCCGTTTAAGACTTCCCTACTACTTCTCCCCACCATCCCTGCATCCCCAGGGAACCACTAATCTGCTTTCTGTCACTATCGATCGGCTTTCATTTCGTCAAATTTGACATAAATGGAATCATCTAGGAGGTGTTCCTTTCTGTGGCTTCACAAAATAATTGTGCCATAATGATTAATCATACTTATGATAAGATTACTCTGCATTATTTCATATCAATAGCTCATTACTTTTAATACTGAGTGACTATATTATAACTCATTTATTTATTCACTTCTTGGCTCGGTGCCTGTGGCTCAATGGGCTAAGGCACCAGCCGCGTGTTCAAATTCAGCCCGGCCCGCCAAACAACAATGACGGCTGCAACCAAAAAATGACCGGGTGTTGTGGTGGGCGCCTGTAGTCCCAGCTACTTGGGAGGCGGAGGCCAGAGACTCGCTTGAGCCCAGGAATTGGAGGTTGCTGTGAGCTGTGATGCCACGGCACTCTATCCAGGGTGACAGCTTGAGGCTCTGTCTCAAAAAAAAAAAAAAAATCCCTCTCTCTCTCTATTTATTCACTTCTTGATAGAAATATTATTCTTTTTTCCACTTTGGGACTATTACCAATAAAGCTGCTAGAAACATTTGTGTACAAGTCTCTGTGTGGAGATATGCTTTCATTTCTCTTAGTTAAATATCAGAGTAAAATAGCTAGACAAAATAATAAGTATATGTTTAACTTCCTTA
>CAUYRH010124405.1:0-51654 GCA_963574655.1 Perodicticus potto | reverse complement strand
TGAGGGGTCTGTTGTTATTTCATCTTTGCCATTTCTGATTGATGAAATTAGAGATTTTACTCTTTTTTTCCTGGCTAGGTTAGCCAAAGGTTGATCTATTTTATTGACCTTTTCAAAAAAAACCAACTTTTTGATTTATTGATCTGTTCTATAATTCCTTTGTTTTCAATTTCATTTAATTCTGCTGTACTTTTGGTTATTTCTGTTCTTCTGCTTGGTTTGGGTTAGAATGTTCTTCCTTCTCCAGTTGCTTAAGATGTCCCATAAAGTGTTTAACTTCCTCTCTTTCTATTTTCTTGAGGAAGGCTTGCAGTGCTATAAATTTCGTTCTTAGCACTGCCTTTGCAGTATCCCAGAGGTTCTGATAATTCGTGTCTTCATTGACATTTTGTTCCAAAAATTTGGTAATTGCCTTCTTAATCTCATCAATGACCCATCTATCTTTGAGCATAATGTTATTTATCTTCCATGTTTTTATATGAGTATGCATATTCCTGTTGTTATTGAGTTCAACTTTTATTCCATGGTGGTCTGAGAAGTTGCAAGTAATAATTTCTACTCCTTTAAATTTTCTGAGGTTGGACTTGTGACCTAGGATGTGATCAATTTTGGAGTATGTACCATGTGCTAATGAGAAGAAAGTGTATTCAGTTTTGTTGTGGTGAAATGTTCTGTAGATGTCTGTTAAATCCAAATGTTGGATGGTGAAGTTTAAATCTAAAATTTCTTTGCTTAGCTTTTTTTGGAGGATCTATCCAGCACTGGTAAAGGGTGTTAAAATCTCTGACTACTATGGAGCTGAAGGTAATCAAGTTCCTCGTGTCTGTTAGCATTTCTCTTATAAATTGAGGTGCATTCTGGCCGGGTGCATAAATATTAATAAATGAAATCTCATCATATTGAGTAGTACCTTTAACAAATATGAAGTGTCCATCCTTATCCTTCCTTATGTTGGTTGGTTTAAGGCCTATTGTATCTTTGAATAGGATTGCTGCACCAGCTTTGTTCTACTTTCCATTTGCCTGGAATATAGATGACCATCCCTTCACCTTGAGTCTGAATTTATCTTTTAAGGTAAGATGAGTTTCTTGTATGCAGCAGATATCTGGCTTGAGTTTTTGTATCCAGTGAGCCAACCTCTGCCTTTTTAGAGGACAATTTAAACCATTCACTTTTATAGAAAATAATGATAAATCTTTAGAAAGTCCAGTGGACATTTTTAATCCTTTCATCACTGTAGAAGTTGGAATTTGATAAAAAGTTTCTGGGTGAGTTTACTTTTGTGAAGGATTATGCTGGTCATTATGGAGAACAGGTCTGAGAATTCCTTGGAGAGCTGGTTTAGTTACAGCAAATTTCTTCAACATGTGTGTGGATGTCATTAAAGTATTTAATTTCTTCATCATAAATTTAACTCAGTTTAGCTGGGTATAGGATCGTAGGTTGAAAGTTATTTTGTTTTAGGAGATTGAAAGTCAATGACCATTCTCTTGTAGCTTGAAAGGTTTGATCAGGCAGATCTGTAGTTATTCTAATATTCTTCCCCTTGTAGGTAATGGATTTCTTACGTCTGGCTGCTTTCAGAATTTTCTCCTTCATATTAACTTTAGTGAACTTAATTATGAAGTGCCTGGGGGATGACTTATTCAGGTTGAGTTGTGCTAGGGTTCTGAAACTGTCTGCTATCTGAATTTCAGAATCTCTTGGCATGTCTGGAAAGTTCTCTTTCATAATCTCATAAAGAAGAGACTCTGTGCCTTGTGATGCCACTTCATCATTTTCAGGTATCCCTATAAGGCAAATATTGGTTTTCTTCGAGTTATCCGGGAGCTGTCTGAGGGAATGATCCATTTTTGCCTTCCATTTCTCTTCCTCTTTGTAGGTTTGGGAGTGTTCGAAAGCTTTGTCTTCAATGTCAGAAATCCTTTCTTCTGCTTGTTCTGTTCTGTTGCTGAGGATTTCTACTGTGTTTCTCAGATCTTTGAGGGCTGCAACTTCTTGTCTCAATGTGTCAAAATCTTTGGTTATTTTGTCTTTGAATTCGTTCAATTCTTGAGACATCTTAGGGGTCTTCTTTTGGATTACTGCTTGAAATTCTAATTCCATCTTTTCCTCCATTCCACTGATCTTGCTATCCAGACTCTGAATTCGATTTCTGACATGTCAGCCATTTGCTTATGAAAGGGATCTTGTGCTGTATCTACCTTGTCGTTCCTTGGGGTAGTTGATCTACTCTGATTATTCATGTTGCCAGAGTTTTTCCATTGATTCTGCCCTATGATTATTTTTTGCCATTTTCTCTGGCCATTGTCAGAGTTGGGGAGGCGTCTCTCCAAGATTGGACCCTGGCAGGATCACTCTGTTGTTGGAAGATATTTGTAGGCAGTGACCTAGTGTAGCTCCTCTGGGGCTGCCCCAGCCAGGGAGTTGTGGCTGTGGAGCAGCTCTGGAGTGGAGCATGTCACACATGGGTCCAGCAGCAGGGCTGGGGATGGTGCCCACGGTTCTGGCATTGCCTGGCTCCCAGTGGCTTTGGCAGTGAGAGTGGGTGGCTCCAGCAGTCTCTGGTTGGGCGGAGGGCTCTGCAGAGAGGTAGGGAGGGCCTCTGAGGGAGGGCATGGGGTCGCATGACTTCCCGAGTCCCTAGGCAGATGGATGGGGCTGGTGAGGAAGCAGGGAGGGCACTGGAGGGAGGACGCGGGTTGTGCAGCTACCAGAGACCCTTGCTGGGGCAGTGCCGTCCAAGGCAGGCTGGGGGTCTTGGCAGTGCAGCCTGAGGCAGAGTCCCGTGTGTTTGCAGGAGTGCTTGGAGTGGGGTGAGCCAGGGTATCAAGGCAGCATGACCCCAGTGGGGTCTCTCACGTCTGCTGGTGTTGCAGGCAGGAGGTGGGCCTGGGTCCCGAGACAACAAAACCCATGGTGGGGTCGCTCCCACCTGCTGCAGCCCCTGGAGTGGGGCAGGCCTGGGTGCTGAGCCAGAGCAGCCCACTGCATGGTCACTTCTGCCCGTTGCAGCCCCTGGAGTGGGGCAGACCTGGGTATTGAGCCAGAGCAGACCGTGGGTCATACACTATTGTTCCTGGCTGCAGTTGCCTGTTGGGAACGGGGAGGCTCGGTGCGGCTCCCGGAATCCTTTGCAGGGTGAGGCTCTTGGTCTAGCAGACAGAGAGTGGAGGTGCTGCTTGAGAACCTCCTCCCACAGTCTCAGCAGGGGATAGGCTTCTGGTTTGTCAGGTAAGGGGGGAAAGGGCATACTGGAAGTTCAAAATGGTTGGGAAAACTTTAGTTCAAATTTTTTGCCTAGCGAGAGAGTGTTCAGAGTCACAGCGGGGGAGTAATCCCCACTTCTCACAGCACTCTCCTGTGGGGTGGGAGAAGAGGTCCACAGTTCACTGTTCATCTGTAGAAAGCCCGCAGGAGTAGATGAAGAGAAAAAAAGAAAGGAAACAGAAAGCAAAAAGACCACAGTTTTCTTGGGGGAGGGGATGGATACTTTTCCTTTCAGATGAATTTTGTACTTGAAACTTGCTTTCTTGGATTCACAGCTTGCCTCAGCAGAGGTGATCTGCTGCTGTCACTTCTCCCTCGGCTGGGTTCCCAGTCTTCAGCTCAATTGAGCATTTTCTGGACGTTATCCTTCTCCTTGGTCAGGAGCCTCTCTCAGGAGCTGCTTCTAGTCGGCCATCTTGCCCCTCTCCCAAGAAATAATGTATAATGTATAATGTTTTCTTTAAGCTTTCTTTTTTTCCTATATTTTTACATTTGACTTTCAGATTCTACCAAATAAGAGCCTATAAATATTTTTAATTCAGAAGAGCATGAGAAATACTGGGAGTTATAGACTGGGGAATAGCCCAATGGTACTTAAACTATCAAAACTGGGTAGGTTTGAATCATCACTCTCTTTTGTCCTATGAGTATCTAAGAAAACTTTAAGCTTCTGGTTTGGGAGTTTAGATAGGTTTTATTTTTTTATAAGTAAATAGTTGATTGCTAAATTTAGTCCAATTTCTCCTGACTAGCTGTTCCTAAATTCTTAAGATACATACCAGTAAATTACACTTTGTGAATTAATTGTCATATGTGTAATTGTTGCCTTTTGAATGTACCTAATTGGATAATTAAAAAAAAATAATTTCATAGCAAACAGAGAGCTCTCAGAATGGGAGAAAATATTTGCAAGTTATGCCTCCGACAAAGGTTTAAAAACCAGAATACACAAAGAACTCAAACGTATTAGCAAGAAAGGAACAAGTGATCCCATCTCATGGTGGGCGAAGGACTTGAAGAGAAACTTCTCTAAAGAAGACAGGCGTACGGCCTACAGATACATGAGAAAATGCTCAACATCCTTAATCATCAGAGAAATGCAAACCAAAACTACTTTGAGATATCACCTAACTCCAGTAAGATTAGCCCACATGACAAACATCCCCCAACCAGAGATGTTGGCGTTGATGTGGAGAAAAGGGAACACTTCTACATTGCTGGTGGGAATGCATACTAATATGTTCCTTTTGGAAGGATGTTTGGAGAATACTTAGACATCTAAAAATAGACCTGCCATTCGAATCTATAATTCCTTTACTAGGTATATACCCAGAAGACCAAAAATCACATTATAACAAAGACATCTGTACCAGAATGTTCATTGTAGCCCAATTCATAATTACTAAGTCATGGAAGAAGCCCAAGGGCCCATCAAACCACAAATGGATTAATAAACTGTGGTACATGTATACCATGGAATACTATGCAGCCTTAAAGAAAGATGGAGACTTTACCTCTTTCATGTTTACATGGATGAAACTGGAACATATTCTTCTTAGCAAAATATCTCAAGAATGGAAGAAAAAGTATCCAATGTACTCAGCCCTACTATGAAGCTAATTTAAAGGTTTCATTTGGAGGCTATAACCCAACTATAGCACAAGAATATGGGAAGGCAGGGGAGGGGGAAGGTTGGGGTGGAGGGAGGATAATTGGCGGGGCCACATCTATGGTGCTTCTTAGAAGGGTACAGGTGAAACATACTAAATGTAGAATACAAATGTCTTCATACAATAACTAAGAAAATGCCATGAAGGGTATGTTAAACATTTGATGAAAACATTTCAGATTGTATATGAAACCAGCACATTGTACCCCTTGATTGCACTAATGTATGCAGCTATGATTTAATAAAAAATAATAATAATAATAATAATTTCCATGTAAGGTATCTGTTTGCAGGTCAGAAAGTGTGAAAATGTAATTGTGTTATGTCCAGAAATGTAAAAAAAAAAAATCCCAAAAAGCTATAAATAAAATTACTAAATTAAAAAAAATAGCATGAGAAATAGTCTAAAAATGATCTCTAATTCTAGTAACTGTAGAAGTACTATTAACATTTTATGTATCTGTCAAGGTCCACTTCCTAGAAGCCAGGTCTGTAACAGGGAATCAGGCACAACACTTGACTAACTGAGGACGTGTTCTCTGGGTGGGGGAAGTGATAGGACAGGGAAGAGGAAGGTACTGGAAAAGGCTGAATTCTCATTTGTTGTTCTTGTGGGAACTCAGAGTGCTGACTACACTGAAGAGTTAGTTGAGACGCAGGCCAAGCATTTGCACCCTGTGTTGTTGATTGCAAATGCCTCCTGGGACAGGGTGCTGTAACTCTGACAATCCTTCAGAGAAAGGGGACAGTGGTGAGCTTCAGCAGGGAATGGTTATAGCAGCCGTGTGGGTGCACTAGTCCAGTAAAAGTAATACAGAGGGGCCACCAATAGCATTCACTACACTGTTCTAGACTTGAATGCCTGTATTTATGTGTATATATATATTTTTTACACAGAAGGAATGATGCAGAATGTATTATTTTTAAATGGCTTTAAACTTTAAAGATGGGGCCAGGCGCGGTGGCTCACGCCTATAATCCTAGCACTCTGGGAGGCCAAGGAGGGTGGATTGCTTGAGTTCACAGGTTCAAGACCAGCTTGAGCAAGAGCGAGACCCTGTCTCTGAAAAAAAAAAAAAAAAAAAAAAAAACTTTAAAGATTGGTAAGTAAATTTCTACAGGGATGCATTATATTGTACTATAACTATAGATATATCACATTTATCACTTTGAATGTTTGCAGATCTTCCCTTTTGTTTTTTGAGGGTTTTTTTTATGGAAGAATATACCTTTCTTAGCTTTTTTTTGTCTCAGATTATATAGTCATTGAAATATTGTTTTATCTTTAAAATATTTTCCTATGTTATATGTATATACCTCCCCGTATCCCAAATGAATAATTTCTATACTACTTTTTTGAAATAATTATTTTCCTAGCCAGTTTATATTTCTCAGTCTCAGTAAAGGTGGCAAAACATAACAATAATGTCTTTTTATTGCTGGTATTGAATCCAAGAAGAACTTAAATTAGATTGGTTTCTGCTTAAGTTATGAAGAATGTAAACTTAAATTACTCCTGATTTAGAGAAATTAGGTTTAAAAAATGTTCACTAGTGAAATTGGTTTTCTCTGAAAAAATGTTTTTTTTCCCTTTCTTTACATGTATTTTAGATGTATGTGTGTGCATGGGGTGAATAGGAGAGATAATTAGTCATTTTACTTCACAATTCAAGAGTAGCCCCAAATGAGCAACTACGTACGACTAACTAAACCTATGGAAACTTGTCTGCATCTGGACCAGATTTAATGGTGAGATTCCAGAATTGGGGCTAATAGGGGAATTGAATGAGATTTGAAGGGTCCGAGGAGGAAATATTTTGCATGTGCAAGGGATATGCATTGCTGTGGACAGAGACTAAACTGTAATTGATTGCCTTCAAAGAAGACAGCAACACTTTCTATCATTTCTCCATTTGTGTGTCTTTATCATTAAGAAATACAGCCCATTTCTCCTTGAACTTGGGCTGACCTTTGGAACTTACTTTGATCAACAAAATGATATAGAAACCATGCTATGAATTTGCAAACCTGAGCTTTAAGAGGCCTAACAGCTTCTGTCTTTATTCATTTTGTATGCTCTGGCTGCTATTAAGCCTACACTACTAATGGTGAGAGATTATATGCAGAGAGGGGCTCAGTTATCCCAGCTCCTGGATGTGCCCAGGCCCCGGTCAACTCATCAGTTAAATTCAGCTATGTGGGTAATCTCAGAAAGACCAGTAAAAGAATCATCTAGCTAACCTGTAGGATGTGAAAGACAAAACATCCACGTTTTTCTCAGGCCCCTAAGTTTTGGAGTAGTAGGTTACATAGTAGTACCTGGAGCGCTAGGTGTAAACCCCAGTTGGATTTTAAACCTGTCTAGGCAAGTCTGGGAAGCCAGTGGAGTACGATTGACAGATGACATTTTAAAAACACTTTTGGTTAGAAGAAAATGAGACAAGGGGGTTGTACACATAGGGACAAAGCGAAGAGAGAGACTGTAAAGAATAAAGGAAAGGACAGTGCTGCGTGTCTCAGACTTGGCCTTCAGCCTGGACTTGTGACAGGGTTCTCCTGTGACAGGAGGAGTTGGGGGCACTGAGGAATATAGCTTGATGTGGAGTAACAAGGAGTGACATGGCAATCGTGCTGATGAGAGACGGGAATTCTCCCACTTTGTGTGCAGAACAGGAGCACGACAGCATTCTAAACATGTTGGTGCTGGCCTCTTGTGAGTCTCCAGAGGATGACGCCTGACAGGGAACGTGACAAGACCCTTCTTAAGCTCCCCAAACTCCACGGCCCTCACTCTCCCAAAACAAGCCAGCTTGGATTTTGAAGTAACTCCATGAGTTTGTAGGCAATTGAATGGTGAAGTTCTATTATTATTATAATTTTATTTGAACCATAGATTAGTGACTTCTAGAAAATTCAGGCCATGTCATGATACTTGTATTTATATACATAATTAGATTTATATGTGTATATATATATTATATATTTATATAACATTTGCAGTGTTAAGTTTCTCCATCTACGTTATCTCCTTTAAATGTTTCCTGACCACTCTGTGAAGTGTGTAGAATAATATTACTTTGCCCAATTTAACTGAGAAGTAAAGTCATACTACATAAGCCATGAAGGGATGTTTTCAATATTATAAAATAAAAATGATAGAACCAGGGTTTGAATTTAACTCTCCTAATTTCAGCCATCAGTGGAGAATCAGTGCTTATATGCTAGCTTGCGTGTATTTACATGATATTTAAGTACTGACTTTGGATTGGTTTTTTGTCTATATGCATATCAACATATACACACACATTTGTGCATTCATATACATATGTAAACTATTCTGAAGACATATTCTTATTATCTTGTTACAGGCTTTAAGAAAAAAAGACAACAAAATATTAGTGCATGCAAAAGACCACCTTATAAGAAAAATTATTCCCCCACAAAAATCTCCTATGGTATACATGCTAACACAATACAATAGAAGTATTTTTGCTTACTGTTATATGCACATTTCTCAAATATTATTTGTGAAAACATTTCTAACATCTACTATAGTTTAAAAATATCATCACTACTAATACAATGTTGTCTGGCAAAAAGGTTACGCATCGACAGTTTCCACTGAAATAAGCTGTCATCAGCACATTTCCTTATAGAATAATATTCATTAAAAATAGGATCTTCTCTTAGCTAAAGTGACAGCTCATCACCTTGTCAATTTCCTATAATAATATACACTACACAATACAGCGCTAACAAGGCACAGGTAGCATTTCAGTCATCTGCTACAGTGTCAAAATGG
Organism: Perodicticus potto; assembly: GCA_963574655.1. Lineage (NCBI taxonomy): Eukaryota > Metazoa > Chordata > Mammalia > Primates > Lorisidae > Perodicticus > Perodicticus potto. The sequence continues at coordinate 42,913 of CAUYRH010124405.1, read as the reverse complement.
AGACTAGATACACTGCGTTCAAAGAGGAGATGCCAATTAGGGCCCTCTTCTCTGCAGAGGGGGCTTCCGTACCATGCAATAATGTGATCTGTACCCTTGTTATCCAACATCAGGTACTCATGTTCTACCACATTCATTTTTCTCCTTCTTGCTTCTTTTTCAATATTAACCCCAAGCATATTGTCATAAGTACTACAAGTGGGATTGCCAAGCCAGAGAGTTCTGGCACCCAGAACCTAGGCAGACCCACAGGAATGGAGGAAAAAAGCAGACAGGAAGCAACGTTATATACAGAGTGATCATGTTTAGCATCTTGGCACAGTGACGTTTAAATCTTTACCACTGGCTAGCTGTCCTATTTTATGAAAATAATCAATACTTTCAAGCTTCAGACTCTTTTCATTAAAATGGGGATGTTATGATAATTGTATCTCACTGAGAGAGTGTGCCAGAGCCTGGCATATCATAGGAGGAGCCCAGCGACCACTATTTCTATCCACAATTGCCTCACAACAAAGATGTTATTCCCTTGGTTTCCAGGTTGCATCTCTGTGTGTGTGGGTAGAACCCACCTCTCAGTCTGTTCCTTCTCTGAATGCTCTAAGAGGTTGTGTGTCCTTGTTTTTCAATAGTTCCACTAGGTGCACCTACTTACGTTTTCTTTCATGTTTATCCTGCTGTTAGTTTATTGTATTAACTGAATATGTGATTTGAAATCTTACATCTACTCTGAAAAATTCTCAGCTACTATCTTTTCAAAATTTGTGTTATTCCACACTAGAACTCAAATTCCACCTACGTAAGACTTTATAACTGGGTCTGTATCGCTTATGCTTTATTTTCAATTTTATTTTTTACCCTATGCGTTAACCTGACTAAACCTCTCTCCAGCCATATCTACTTTGCTGGTAAGCATCTATATTACATTCTTTTTTTGCCAGTATTTTCTTAGGAAAACATTCAAACACAGAAGAGTTGAAAGAATTTTACATTGGATACCCATATATACACAAACAAGATTCTACGATTAATGTTGTATTACATTTACATTATTACCTATCTCTCTACCTGTTCACTTATTAATCCATCTAACTTTTGATGCATTTCAAGTTAAATTGCAGACACCAGTACCCTTCCCTCTAAATACTTAAGCATGCATTCTATTAACTAGAATGCAGTATTTGTTTACAAGTTTTATTCCTTTTGAGGATAGAATTTATGTACAATGAAATCCACAATTCTCAATCCATTTGCTGAATGTTAATAATTGCAAACACTTGTGCAAAGACATATTCTTGGGGGGTGGGTAGAGACAAGAGATAATTCAACCTGCCAGAAATACAATCCATAATATATAGAATATTCTCTTTACCTAGAAATTTTCCTCGTGGCCTTTTCCAGTCATTCTCAACCTCAAGGCCCATAACCAAACACTGTTCTCTTTTTTTTCCCCTTAGATTTGTTTTTCCTGTTTTCGACTTCCTGTGAAGTGAATCTCACAGGAAGATTCTTTCACGTAAGCACTTTTACTCAATGCTTTCGGATTCACCCATGGTGTTAAATGTGTCAGCAATTGGGTTATTTCCTTGAGGTGGCTATAACAAAATATCAGAAACTGAGGCATTTAAAACATTAGAATTTCTTGTCTCCCAGTTCAGAGGGCTAGAAGTCTGAAAATCTGCTGGCAAGGCCATGTCTTCTTTGACAGCTCTAAGGGAGGATCCTTCTTCGCCTCATCGTAGCTCTGGTGTTTGCAGCCACCCTTGGCATTCCTTGGCTTGTGGTGGCCTCATTCCAGGCATGCGGCCATCTTTTCCCTGTAGATCTTCGCATCACACTCCTTCTGGATGCCAGCCTCTGTGTCCACATTTCACTATTTTGTAACCACAACAATCATAAGGGATTAGAACCCACCTTATGACCTCATTTTGCTTGATTTTCTCTGTAATGACACTGTTTCTGAATGAGGTCTCATTCTCCGGTACTGGAGGCTAGAATGTCAACAAATCTTCCCCTTTATCCCAAGGGGGTGTCTGACATGCTGCATGCCCCTCTCAGCTGGAAGCAGCCCACTATGAACACCCGAAATCGGACAGAGCCACAGTCCCCCAAGCCTGCTATGGTCTGAGCAGGGCCTGGGTAAGTTGGCTGTGGATCCAGTGATCAGAGAGACAGGGGTTAAGATTCCCAGGTCAGCACAGCGGCCCAAACACTTCCCAGACTGAAGTGAAGGGGGGAAATGAGCTTCCCCCTCCATGTAGAAACCCAGACACGTGAGCCAAGTACTGGCAAGCCTAGAGCTGGCAGTCCCACAACACATCCGCCAAACCTCCCCCATGGGAGCAGAGGTAGTTACGTCCACAGCATCAGCTGGTTGGTGGAGGCGAGGTCCCCACCTCCACCATTAACCCTAACCCAGGCTGAAGGCCAAGTCTGAGGCACGCAGCACTGTCCTTTCCTTTATTCTTTACAGTCTCTCTCTTCACTTTGTCCCTATGTGTATAACCCCCTTGTCTCATTCTCTTCTAACCAAAAGTGTTTTTAAAATGTCGTCTGTCAATCGTACTCCACTAGTTTCCCAGACTTGCCTAGACAGGTTTAAAATCCAACTGGGGCTTACACCTAGCGCTCCAGGTACTGCTATGTAACCTACTACTCCAAAACTTAGGGGCCTGAAAAAAACCTGGATGTTTTGTCTTTCACATCCTACAGGTTAGCTAGATGATTCTTTTACTGGTCTTTCTGAGATTACCCACATAGCTGAATTTAACTGGTGAGTTCACTGGGGGTTGGGCACATCCAGGAGCTGGGATAACTGAGCCCCTCTCTGCATATAATCTCTCACCATCAGTAGTGTAGGCTTAATAGCAGCCAGAGCACACAAAATGAATAAAGACAGAAGCTGCTGGGACCCTTAAAGCTCAGGTTTGCAAATTCATAGCATGGTTTCTGTATCATTTTTCTCTTTCTTCTTCTGCTTCATGACTTTTTCCCATATCATCTCCAGTAAGGGTAAGTTCTGGGACCTTTCGCCATTTCACCTAGGCTATATTTTTCATTCACCTGAAACTTTTTGCCTCTTTGGGATGCTCTGATGACCAATGTCTCTGTTCAGCCATCCTGCTTTACTGAGATATAAGGGAAAAAATCAACTACACATACAGCATACAATTTGACACATTTTGATACATCGATATCCTCCTAAATTATGCCTATTTATAATGCCCCTTTCTTAGTATCTCCTGTTAGTCTCCAGATAATAAGCAATGTGAGTTCTGTCACTAAAGTTCAATCTTCCTTTCCTAGAACTTTATATTAATAGAATAATAATACAGCTGTTACTTTATTCTCGTTTGTTTTCATTCACTCATTATACTTGTCTAAAGGTTCATCCCTGCGCCTATTAATAACAGTTCATTCCCTTTGATTGCTATGTAATGTAATTCTCTTTAATGAATTATTAGAATTGGTAAAACTAAGCAATGGTGACAGAGATCAGAAAAGCAATTGCCTCCGGGGCAGATTGGGAAGGGTTGTGAAGGAAGTTTCTGTGTATGGCTGCTGTTTACGTGCGTGAACACATTTGTTGTAGTCCATTGAATTGTAAACTTAAGATGTGCACATTTCACTATTGTAATTTATACCTCAGTGAAAATAAAGGGCAACATATGACAAAAATCACCACTTCTACCGCCCACTTGCCAAACTAGTTTGTTAATATTCTCATGTGTTCGAGTCAATCATTTATTTTCAGATTTCTGGTTACCCAGAGCAGTGTCTTTTGGCATATTTTTTAAGCATTTCCCCTATGGCTTAATCCTTTGTGAGAAAAAATTCATGAAAAGTTTATTTTATGCCATTTCAAAACAGTCTAACTGAATCAATCATTACTCTCTCCAAGTTATCTGTATAAAAATAAAATCTGTGGCCCATATGGGGTATACTGCCCAATATATGATCTATTAAAATGAAATAATGCAATTGCTAATGCTAAGATCTCGTTTTTAAATATAACTTTTTAACTATAAAATATAAATATAAAAATATGTAATATACTTAAATATGATTTTTTTCCTTTATCAATAAAATGTTTCCTTTATATCAGATAGATTTTTGTCATAAACCTTTAAAAAACTTACTTAAATTGACTTATAACAAATAATTTCAGTTAAATGACAAATTATTGAAGTCTAAGTATTAATTTATTCATTCAAATGTCTATTGACTACGTCTTATAAGAATATATATAAGATTTTATGTGTTTTTCCCACCTCTGGATATTGGTATTTTCAATAATAAATGTTAGCCCACACAGAAAAGAGATTGCATTTTTATGTGGTTTGGTATACACAGTTCAATATTAAGCTATATATAATTATGCTCTACTTAAAATTGAAGCATTATTGAATGCTAGATATTAACCTATATATCACCTAAGTAGAGGATGTTGGGTTCAGAATCCACAGAGTCACTGCTCGTAACAGGTTCTTTTCAGAGCATACTGACTCTTCTATTTGGTTTCAGTACCATTTGTTATATAGAGCAGAGTAAAAGCACGATTTGATGCCCAACTGTCTTTGAAAACATAATTATTCAGCCAACCAATAAATAGTGTTCCTGGTTAGGGTTAGGATTGTGATTTTCCAATGAGATCCTCAATAAAATAATGAGCACTGAGTTCTATAACTTATCTCTGGGCTTTCTCTTCTTACTTCAAGCTGCCGTCATCAGACGCTCTGAACATCTATCTAGGGGAAACCGGGAGCATCGAAGCTGAGCTGCTTTTCCATTGCATGAAACTTCAATGTTCCTCTCCTGATTGGAAGGAAGTCTCTGGGGCTTCCTTTGGCCTCAGGAAAACGTAAATTCCTTGGACATCCAGGCCCTCTGAAGAGCGATCCCTTTCCTGTGCCTCTGACCTTCCTTTTTCCTCTCCCTCCCTCCCTGGCTCAGCACGTGGTTGCCCAGACCTTCTCTTTGACCCCAGAGACGGCCCAACTCATTCTGTGTTTGCACCTTTAGAACGTCCTTCCTTAGACTTCACAAAGCTGGATCTTTCTTATCATTCCAGTCGCAGCTTAAACTTGACTTCTTATAGCAAAGCCTTTCCTAAAATCTCTTATAAGGTGGCTCTTGGTTTTAACCATCGTCTTTGTGGTATTACCTGTGTTTATTTTTCTTTTCTCTTTTTTTTAAATGAAAGTTATAATTGTTCTCTAATTTCCTGTCAGTTTATCTGTTACATTTTCTGCCTCCCTGTATTAGATTATAGGGAGACTTGAGCCTCGCATCTCTCCAGAGGGTCCATTCATCACATGGTCCATGTGGATGATGACCCTGGAGCCAGGCAGTGTGAACCAGCACTGCAGTGGCTCGCAGTCTCTAAAACAGTGCCAGACAAACAGCAGGTGCTCCAAAAATATGGTAGGAAAATGAACTCTTAAATTTAATAGTTTCAAGAGGCCCAAGGGAGGTAGAGAATTTATTTTAGCTTCATTCATTTCCATTTCCATTGCTCTAGTAAGTTCTTACAAAGAAAATCCACACTTAAAACAGTGAAAATAGGCTCGGCCCTGTAGCTCAAGGGGCTAGGGTGTCAGCTACATAACACTAGAGCTGGCAGGTTCGAAGCCAGCCTGGGCCCACCAAACAGCAATGATGACAACTACAACCAAAAAAATAAAAATAAAAATAAATAACCAGGCATTGTGGCAGGCACCTATAGTCCCAGCTACTTAGGAGGCTGAGGCAAAAGAATTGCTTAAGCCCAAGAGTTGGAGATGTGAACTGTGACCCCACGGCACTCTATCCAGGGCAACAGCTTGAGACTCTGTCTCAAAAAAAAAAAAACAGTGAAAATCACCAACTTTTTGACATAAATTACAAAGAAAAGAATCAATCATTTAACTGAATTGCTTAATGAAGGAAATGCTTAAGAATGAGATAGAATGTATCACTGATACTTTAATTTTAGTGATTATAGGCAGATTTGTATATTTTTACCTTTTCATTAGTATTTGTACTTGTGCATTAATCATAAATAACTCATGTGCTACCAGGATGGGATGTATGTTTATTTATGTTTGTAAGTCTTTTGGGGATAGGATAACATTGTTAGGTAGATCAGATTTCATAATAATCTACATGAATCTTTGAACTGAAAAATATTCTTCATCCTCAAATATTAAATATGCTGATGAAAAGTCATACCACAGGCTCGGCGCCTGTGGCTCAGCGGGCTAGGGTGCCAGCCATGTACACCTGAGCTGGCGGGTTCGAATCCAGCCCCCGGACCCGCCAAACAACAAGGACGGCTGCAACCAAAAAATGGCCGGGCGTTGTGGCGGGCACCTGTAGTCCCAGCTACTAGGGAGGCAGAGGCAGGAGACTCTCTTGAGCCCAGGAATTGGAGGCTGCTGTGAGCTGTGATGCCACAGCACTCTATCCAGGGTGACAGCTTGAGGCTCTGTCTCAAAAAAAAAAAAAAGAAAAGTCATACCACATTTTATTTAAAAGAAAATATAACATTTCCTTCCAAAAATTCTAGTACATGCAATCATGTAGATAAGTGAAGAAAAATCTAGATTTGTGAACTAACATTTAAAATGACCAGGATTATAAAATTTAAAATAGATTATCAGGTAGTATATGTTTATTGACTTGTTTCATCAACGTCCTATAAAAAATCTTTTTATTTCAATTTTCTAAGAAGTATTGAAACATGGCAGGGTGAGATTTTTTTCCCCCCATTCTTACTGGTCTTTGGACTCTGGGCCAAATGGACATGAGCTCTTCAGTCAGATTAGGTGAATTTGGTCCATGTGATTACTAATCCATCCTGAGTGCACGTTTTACATTTCACAAAAAATCCAACCCCTTCACCTTCCAACCCCGTTGACGAGATAAAAATGCTGCAGCTAATGCGTCTTTTCAAAAAATAGACGTTTTATTACGCTGCACCCTTTCCTCCTTTTTCTCTGTGGTATCATTGAAGTCTGTTTTTTAAAACAGAAGTTGAACAAATGAATCCTTCTGTCTTCACTTTCAGTTGTCAGCAGTGCTTCAGCGTGAGATGAAATAAATTGCCCGGCCCTTTCATCTTCTATAATCAGCTCTGCACAGCTGAGTACACCCGCAGCCCTGCTCGCTGCCTCTGCCAGCGCTGCCTCTGTGTGGAACAGGAAGTCTTTGTTAGTGCCACATTTCCCATGCTCCACATGGGACTGGACTCATTTTGGCTCCCTCCTTCCTTCCTGGCTCCCTTGCTTCTTCCACCTCCTTTCTCTCCGCCTGCACAGCTAAGGGGTGGTTCGTTTCCCGTAGGAAGGAATTTTTAGGGCATAATATTATTTTTTAAAGCTATGTCTAATGTAGTCTTTTTCCCACCCTGCGACACAATCATGCATAATATTATTCTTTTAGTCATGTACATATTGAGAAGATTTATAAATGGAAAATCACTCGGGGATGCCTTAAAGCGCACTGTTATCATGTCAAAATGCTGCTTTTCTTTTTGCAGTTTTTGGCCGGGGCCAGGTTTGAACCGGCCACCTAGGGCATATGGGGCCGCGCCCTACTCCTTTGAGCCACAGGCGCCGCCCAAAATGCTTCATTTCTAAAAGCAGAGAAGCGACACATTTTTATTTTTCGCACTAAGGCAGGGCAGCCCCAGATATTTACTTACCTCGGTCTAGAATTTATCTTTTTTAGCAATCAAACTACAGAAAAATCTGTCAGAGGGCAAAGCAGTGAACAGCAGGTTGATGTAGGGGCTAGAAACCAATGCCCTCTGGTTATTGTGGTTTCTCCTTATTGCTTTCTGCCCTGAACCCTTGAGTTCGTTTCAAGACTGTCCCTCGTCTACCTCATGTGCTTCTGATAGGGTCATCAGTCCCTGATCGCTCCTCCTCCTCATCCCCATCACCCTCCTCTTCCTCCTCATCGAGGCTGTCGGCATAGCTAACGCCTATTGAGCGGTTATTAGGTGTTGGGAACTGTTCCAAATGCCTTCCATGTATTAGCTTAGTTACTCGGCATAACAAAATTATGAAATAGACATAATTAGTTACTACCTTTATTCTTCAGAGGAGGAAATTGAGACGCAGGATGGCTGAACAATTTGCCCAGTGTCACAGAGCCAGTTAAGTGGTTACACCTGAGATCTAAACTTGGGCCGTGTGTCTCCAGACTTCTGTTCTCACCTAATTCCCAATAGTGCTGCTCTCCGGGTGGGCAGATGGCCTGTAATCTAGTTCCCTGGACGCAGACATTAGTTCGGGGCTGGTCACATGGCCCAGGAGAAAGGAGATGGCACAGACAGAGAGGTGCACAGGCTGTCTCCTTGTGGCGGTTACAGGGCCAGCAGGAAGGGACTCTGGGGCTGTAGGGGGCAGCATGTCTGTCTCTGGCAGAGATGCAGGCCTGATGCTATTTATTGAGTTCAGCTGCTACTGAATCCAATGTGCCCCGGAGGATTCTTCTTCTTTTTTTAAATGTGAGCCAATAAATTTCCTTTGTTGGCCGAAGCCAGCTGCATTTAGATTTCTATCACTGAGAGAAGAAAGGTTACTGAGTGATAAAGGGAAAAAGCGAAATTTCGAAAATTTCCTGAGTAATTTCTCTTGCCCCGCTTCTACCTGTATCCCCCGTTCCTCCCCCAGGGACATGTTCAAAAAAATGATAGTGTTCACCCAGCTAGGCCACGGACTTCTTAGAAATAACAAAAAAGAGCTTTTTTGAGGACAGAGGGCATGCTGCCCTGAAAACGTGTATTGAGCCTTTTTAAATTTGAATTTATAAATTCAAATTTTATCTCGAGTGGGAAGAGAGCAGAAATGAATTAGTGTTTTCCAGCCACTTTCTGATGAGAGGGATCAACAACACTTGGAAACCAATCATAACGACAATAGACCAGAAAAGCAATTCCCAGGGAACGTCTTTCTCTGGAGAGCAGCTGGACACTCACAGAAGGAAAGTGATTTCTCCTTAAGCTGCCACTCACATTTGTTCTTTTTTCAAGACCAGATCCTCCCAATGTTTAAAAAACTCCATTACTATGCAAATGATATATTTTGGAAGTGTAAAACAAACATCTCTGATTGTTTTGTCTTAGCAGTTGACTGTGGCATGCTCCCAGTTAGGATGAGGGAGAAGGCCAAGTTGATGACAGTTTGCCAAAGGTTTGCAGAATTGCCTTGTTCTATGGGAAGAAACTGGGCTGTGTTCATCCTACAGGCCCAGCACCAAACACAGCGCCTTTCACACAATAGTTAACATGTAATAAGCGCTTGTACATTGAACTTTTTAAAGAAGTTCATGCACATTATTTGGTTTAAATTTATTTTGTTCTATGAGATGAGAACTATCATGGTAAACATCCCCATTTCACAAGGGAGGAAACCGAGGCACAGAGCTGTAAAGTAACTTTAGTAGTCATCTCATTATAGGGTGGGGGCAAAGCTAGGATTTGACCAGTTAGTTCCTGAGGTCATATTGTTAACCATTTTGCTAAACTGACTTCTCTTACAGAAAGGGCCTAATAAATATTTGTTGGCCTGAGCTGAGGTTATTGAATTTCCCACCTCAGCTCAACTAGCAAGAAAGCAAGCTTTTTGTTTTATGAAAAAAATAAACAGCAACTCCAGGTGATAAGAAGTAACCACAGTAAAAATTCCTCCATCCCTCTGAGGCTTTGATTGCCCCAAGATAACTCCAGTCTGCAGGATTACTTTACTGTCATCAGCATGGATAATTAAATATTTATCAAGGTAATTAATATATTTAAATTTGTTTAAAACTAAGCTGACCACTAATAGCTCTGGTCATCAGTAGAGACTCTGTATTTTATTCTACAGCTTAAGAACATTTTAATGGCCAATAAAATTGCTCCCTAGATCCTAGCAGTTTTCAGGTTTTGAAATTATAGCTGAAGATACTGTTAATCATTCCTAAATTACCAACTACTCATAATTGATGTCTAAATTGTGTAGATGATCTTTACATTTGAGAAAAATAATAAATATGACTTCCCTAGGGGTGGATTATATACAGGGCAGGTATAATTATATACTTGTGTATACATGGAAGGCATAGATTACTGTAGAATAAAAACCAACTGTACCATCTTTTACATAGCTATATCTGAATGTGATGTAGATTTATATATTATCTGATTTGGGGAATTGGGATCAAAAGATTGTATGTACCATTGTAAACTGGGTTACAATGATTACATGATTCAATTGTTTCCATAAATAAATGGATTTTATTGTTTTAAAAATACTTCTATTTTTATTTTAATTAGTTTATGCATTATCTATTTATGAACAAATGTTATGCCCTTATGCCACAAAAATGTGTAGGGCAGGAGGTCTTTAAATAGATCTCTAGTTTACAGCCATACCACCCTGAACGCACCCAATCTCGTCTAAATAGATCTCTGATCACTTGAATTTAAATATCAATTAAGAATGTATATTTACATTCAAGTTATTCCATAAAAAACTTCCTAATTGTATGTCAAATGGAAGAAGTATAAAAGGAAGAGATGTTGAGTGGAGCCCACTTTGACACTGCAAGAAAGATGGACTTTGAACTGTATCTACTGTCTCCTTATGCTTAGGATGTATGCCATTTCAAACTGTGTATTTTCCTTTTCTTTCTCCTTCCTTCCTCTCTCTCTCTCTTTCTTTCTTTCCTTCCTTCCTGTCTTTCTTTCTCCCCTTCCTTCCTTCCTTTCTTTCTTTCTCCCCTTCCTTTCTTCCTTCCTTCCTTGTCTCTCTCTCTTTTTTCTTTTCTTTTCTTTCTCTCTCTCTTTTTTTTTTTTTTTAGATAGAGTCTCACTCTGTTGCCTAGTCTAGAGTGCTGAGCCAGCTCACAGCAACACCAGGCCTACCTAATTTTTCTATTTTTAGGAGAGATGTGATCTCATCCTTGCTTAGGTTGTTCTCAAACTCCTGAGCTCAAGCAATCCACCCACCCTGGCCTCCTGAAGTGCTAGGATTACAGGTGTGAGCCACCACACCCAGCCAATAATTTAGACCTGGCCTTGTCTGTTGTACCATTAATACCATCTCTTCCTTTGCCCAAAGAGCCCAGTATTTGTATTTAATCTATAGGTATCAATCTACAGATGTAGATTAATGTAATGTAGATGTAGATGTACCAATTATATTATTACAGTGCTCTTAAATCTCTCACACAAACAAAAATTAAACTATAAAAATAATGGTTTCATTGGGGACTTTAGGCTTATAACCATTATATATTTTTTAATGTAAAGCTTTCAATAATCAATTATTTTTATCATTATAAGTTAATTTTGTAATCATCTTCTAAAAATAATACTTTGGTTCCTCAAAACTGGTAAAACACATCCTGGAAGGCTCCCTCATCACTCTTCAAACCACTTCTCGTTAAGTCCTTCGGTTTCCTTGGTCATCCTTGAATGTGACCTTACAATTCTGCTTATAACTCAGTTCACCACAGGCAAAGGAAAACAAAAAGATAATAGATTACTGCCAACAAAGTAGTCCACAGTCAAGCAACACAGTAGTATGTTCTTAGTTTTATGAAATAGATTTTACTACTCAGATAAGGATAGATCCAGATGGGAAAGCTACAGCATTCAAATCTTGGTGTATGCAAACTAAATAAATAAATAAGCCAAACATAAACAAACAACAAAACAGATAAACAAAAAAAACCCCAAACAAAAAAAATCTGATTTTGGTATATATAAGAATCACTAGTACACTTGTTAAAAATGTAGATTCCTGGCCTCATTCTTAAAGAATCCAATACAGCAGACTTGGGGCAGGAAGCAAGAATCAGCATTTTAACAACTTCTCGAGATGATTCTGAAGCAGGTGATTTGCCAATACTTGGAGAAAAAAGAATGCAAAAGTGGCTATTCATAGTTAATTAGCCCCTTTATAGCTAGTGGAAATTCTTTTTAATATTACATTAATGATATAGAAGAACAATGATAATCTTTGTGACTCAATGTACATCTAAATCTGTAGCTGAGAAAAACACTTAGGTGCCCACAACTTCTGTGATTCGTACATTCAATGACTTTATCAACCAAGCAGAAGACCTTTGAAGATTTCCAACAGGCTGCAGACCACACTTTCAGAATCACTTTCCTCAGCTGTCTTAAAAATATGGCAGGATGCCTGGAAACTGGTATTTAACAACCATGGAAATATATCTACTTGCAATCTTACAAGTGAAAACAACTTTGGGAAGCCAGTTCCCACTTCAATATTTGGCACTGGATAAAAGTTTCCCATCTATGTTAGAGATCCACATTCAAAGACAGAAACACTTCAATATTCACAATAATTTCATTTACCTAAAAATAACAGCAAAACAACGTGCAGTGGATGCTGATCCCTGGCGGCGTTTCGTTTGTTTATGCTCTGTCTTGGCTGTGCCCATCGTCATGTCTAGAAACTTTGGACACACTTAGAAGAGTCGCGGAAGATTACAGTCTAATTATAGGGAAGTATAAAAACAAAAATCTCTGCAAACACATACTGAAATATTTGAAAGTGAACAAAAGCTCTATGGCTCAAATTTACAAGCAGCAAGGGAGTAAATAAACGCAACCGCAAATTATAAGATGATCTGACCTCAGGGGACTTGAAGGCTTCATTTTTTTATGTCTTTTAAAACATTTTTTATTGTGTTTTAATTATCATGAAACAATTTTCACAAATTTAAAATACACAATTTGATGAGTTATGACATGTGTACTCCTGTAACATGACTGCCACAAAGTAATGAACACATCCGTCACCTCTTCAAGTTTCCTGGTACCTCTCCTTAATTCTCTGCTCATCAAGCAAACAAAAATCTGCATCCTGCCTTTCTCTCTACACACTACTTTATATTTCCTAAAATGTTCTATAAATGAATTATACAATCTGTGTTTTTTTGCCTGGCGTTTTTCACTCAGCATAATCATTCTAAGATTTCTCCACATTGTTGTATGTACTACTTGTATGCAAAAGCAGACTTTGTGCCATTTTACTTTTACATATTTTAGAAAGCACACCCTACAATATTTCTTTGTTTAGATAATTATCTGCTTCAGGAATTTAAAAGATAAGGAAAGAAGTACATAGTTATCACTGCTAGTGCTTTTCATTGTGTAGATCTATACGTTTCTGTCTGGCATCATTTTCCTCGTGCCTAAAGGGCTTCCTTTAATATTTCTTGGAATGCTGGCTGGCTGGTGATGAAGCCTTTCAGCTAAATTGTACCTGAAAAAGTCATTATTTCACCTTTCTTTCATCCTTATGAAAGATACTTTCCTGGCTGGAGAACTCTAGGTTGGCAGGTTGGAATTTCCTCTTTCTCCCCCTCTGAGTACTTAAACAATGGTACTCTGCTGTCTTTTCTCTTGAATTATTCTGCTATGAAATCTGCTGTTATCCTAATCTTGTACTGTCAGCAATGTACTGCTTTTTTTGCTAGTTACTTTTTAAGACATACTCTAAAAAAGCACTATGCTTTTGATTTGCCTTGGTATTCTCTTTTTCATATTTACTGCTTAAGAATGGTTGGGTTAGATCTATGGGTTTATAGTTTTCCTTGAATTTGTAAAATGTTCAGACATTACTTTTTCAAACGTTTTTGTTCTGTTTCCTTTTTCTCCTCCCTTTTGGAAACCCCAATAACATAAATATCTTAGCCCTTTTGAAGCTAACTCGCATCTCACTGATACTCCGTTTATTTGTTTTTTTAAAATATCTTTTTATTCTGTGTGTTTCATTTTGGATGGTTTCTATCGTTTGGCTTTCAAGTCCACTAAATTTTTTGTCTTCAATTTCTAATCTGACATTAGTATCATCCAAAGTATTTTTCCTCTCATACATTGTAGTTTTACTTTCTTATTGATGAGGGGTATTGCTTGAAGTTATCTTTTGTAACTGTCATTGTCTACATTTGGTATTAATGCTGGCTTCATAGAATGAGTTGGGAAGTATTCTACTTCTGTTTTTTGGATGAGTCATATCATGCTCCTGTTAATTCTACTTTAAACATCTGGTTGAATCCTCTAGTAAAAATATTGAGGTCTAGAGATTTCTTTCATCAGATCAATATAAAATCCCATATTTAATTTCCTTAATAGTTGCAGGACTATTCAAATGATCTATTTTGCCCTGGGTAAGTTGTGGTAGTCATTCCCAGTATCCTCTTCATTTGATACCTGCCTGGTCTACAGGGATGTGCCCTCTTTGATATCTGAAATAAATAATAACTTTTTTCTTTTCCCTCTTTTTTCTTCTTTATCAGTCTTGGTAAACTTGGACAATTTTATTGATCTTTTCAAAGAACTGGCTTTTTGCTTCATGGAATTTTTTAATTGTTTTTCTCTTTTTGATTTCATTGATTTCTTTATTATTTCTTTTCCATTGCTTGGTTTGTGTTTATTTTGCTTTTTTTTTCTGGGTCTTTTTGGGTGGAAGTTTAGATTGTTTTTTAATATTTTTTTCTCTCTTCTAAAGTATGCATTTAGTGCTATAAATTCCAGCTCATACTACTTCAATTGTGATCTACAAATGTTGATACATTGTAATTTTTCTTTTATTTAGCACAGTGTATTTTTAAAATCTCCATTGATTCTTTCTATTTGACGCATGGATTTTTCCATGGGTTATTTAAAATTGCACTGTTTAGTTTCTAGATATTTTGAGATTTTCTTGTTATTATTCTATTATTGTCTTATTTCATTTTGATTAAAGAACACATTCTGTATAATTTTAATTCTTTTACATTTGTGGTCCAGGATATGGACCATCTTGATATGTATCCCACAGGCACTTGAAAAGAGTCTGAATTCTCCCCCTATGGGGTGTGGTGGTCCATAAATGTTGATTAGATTATTTATTTATTTATTTATTTTTTAATATCATTGCTGATTTTCTATGTGGCTGTTCTTTTAATTTTAGAGTAAGGTGTCAAAGTCTTCAGATATCATTATGGATTTGTCTATTTCTCTTAGTTTTATCAGTCTTACTTCCTGTATTTTGCAGCTCTATTGTTTGGTGCATGCACATATAACTTTGTTATGTCTACTTGGTGGAGTGACCCTTTTGTCATCATGTAATGTTTGTCTGTGGCTGGTAATATTCTTTGCTCTAAAGTTTACTTTATTTGATATTAATAGCTATTCTTGCTTTCCTTCTACTAACATTTGCATGATGTATCTTTTTTTAATCTTTTATTTTCAACCTGTTTATATCATTATATTTGAAGTGAGTTTCCTATAGTTGGAAGATTTTCTTCTTTTCTTCTACTCTATCAGTTTCTGTCTTATAATTGTTCTAGTCATTTAATGTGACTATTGATACATCAGTACTCAAGTCTACCATTTTATATATTTTTTTGTTCATTCTTTCTGTTTCATTTCTCTGCTTTCTTCTTCCTGTTTTTATGTGGGTTACATGAACATGTTTTAAGAATTTTATTTTGATTTATTATGCTTTTGAGTACATCTCTTTGTATAGCTTTTTTTAGTGGTTGCCCCAGATATTATAATATATATGCATAACTTACCAAAGTCTACTGATGTTGCTGTCATTTTAAAATTTCTGATACCATAGAGAAACATCACCTACCTTTATGCCTCTTGAGCCTTCCCCTGTTATGATATAATTGTTTTCTTCTACAATTAGAACCACATCAGATAGTATGATAATTTGTATTTACATTATTAAGGAAACCAGAAAACTCAGGAGGAGAAGCAGTCTCTTATATTTATTTGTATTGCAAATAATAATGCAATGTACTTATTGCATTCATTCTTCCTTCTTGATATCCCAAGCTTCCTTTTTTTTTATTTCTTTTCTATTTAGCAAATTTATTTTAGTGATTTTAGGTTAGGACAGCTGGTGACAAGCTTAGTTTTTCTTCATCTGAGAATGCCTTGATTTTCTCTTCCTTTCTGTAAGATATTTTTATTAGATATAGAATTATTGATTAACAAGCCCTTTTTTGTTTTTAGCACTTGAAAACTATTGTGCCACTTCCTTTGGCTCCAAAATTTCTGATGAGAAATCTGTTGTCATTTGAATATTTCTTTTCCTATGAGAAAGGTGCCATTTTTCCATACCTGCTTTCAAGAAATTTTTTTTTATCTTTAATTTTCCTCAGAACTTTAATTATGGTGTGTTTTGAAATGAATTTATTTGGGTTATTGTGTTTAGCATTCACTTTGCTTCTTGAAGCTGTGTATTCATGTGTGTTGCTAAATTTGATAAGTTTTTGGTCATTTTTTCCTTTGAGTACTTTTTGTGGGCTTACTTTTTCTCTCCTTTCATTTAGGAACTCAATAACATGAATGTCAGATCTTGTATTATAGTCCCACAAGTCACTGAGGTTTTCTTTAATTTTATTATTTTAGTCTATTAACTCTCTTTTATTCAGATTGGTTAATCCCTATAGTTCTATTTTCCAGTTCAGTTTCTTTTCTGTGTCCCCCCCATTCTGCTGTTTAGCCCATTTATAGAACTTTTATTTCAGTTCTAAAATTTTGATGTGGTTTTCCTTTATATCATCTATTTCTTTGTCAAAATTTTCTATTTATTAGGCAGAGCTTTCTATTTTTTTTCATTTGTTTCAGGTGTGTTTCTTATTGCTCTTAAAGAAAGCATTTAAGTCAGGACTATGTTACAATCTTTGCCAGATAATTTTAACATTTCCACAATCTCAGTATTACCATCTATTTATTATCTTTTTTCATTCAGTTTGAGACTTTTTGACTCTTGACATGAGTGATTTTTGATTAAAGACTAAATATTTTCCTGTTATATTATTAAATTCTAGATATTACTTAAATCTTCTGTTTGAGGCAGTTTTCTTTGACTCCACTCTGGCAGGAGAAGGTGCTGAATAGGGGAGGGGCATTTTGCCTTCCCACTGGTCTTCATAGACAACACAGGTGAATGAGGTCTTGTAACCACTTTGCAGTGAAAAATGACCTGGCTTCCTTCTTGGCCTTCTATGATACCACTCCAACAAAGATCTCATGGTACCCTCACAGAGCCCCCCAAAGGAGAAAATGTAGGCTCCCTTTTGCTGGAATAATTGGGAGGAAGCTGCAGTTTTGGTTTTTTTTTTCTTTTCTTTTCTATGATATCTGACTGAAGTACAGTGGTTGATGTCTAAAAGGTTTTTGTTTTGCTATCTTGCCCTTTTCATGCCCCTTCGGCTTGAGAGAGCAGGCTTTTGTTGAGACTTATTTTTATCTGTAAATGTTGATATATTAGGCTTTCCCACTTGGTTAGCACCAAGTCTGTAATATATAAAGCAAATAGAAAGCCAGAGAACTCACCAACATGCTGTTCTTTAGGTCCTGAATTCCCTTTTTCTTATCTTTCACAGTCTTTTTGTTTGTTTGTTTTATATGTAATGTCCACAGATTTTGGTTGTACTTAGTGAGAGAAATAATAAAAAGTCTGCATCCATTTTGATTTTCTTCTCCTTCTTCTTCTTATTAGTATTAGTATCTTCTTCTTATTATAATAGTGGTATTATAGGTTATATATTTCTGCTTCTTTGTATGCTTGATAATGTTTTATTAGACACCAGACTTTGTGGTTTTCACCTTATTAGCTGCTAATTATTTTGTGCTTCTATACAGATTCCTGAGTTTTGTTCTGAGACTCCCTAAACTTACTTGGAAACAGTTTTAGCCTTTTGGGTTCTGCTTTTGGGGCAGGATCAGAACAGTGTTAAGTCTAGGGATAATTATTCTCTACTACTGAGAAAAGATAATTTTGTGTATTCTACCCAATGCCCATGTATCTTGATTTTTTTTTCCCATTCTGGCTCATGGGAGCAAATATTATTCTAGTCCTGTGTAGGCACTGGATACTGGTTCCTCTTTATTCTTTGGAGTGTTCCTTTTCCCTGTCTTTGGCAGTTTCTCCACATGCATGTGTACATGGTACTCAACTGTACTCCAGGGGACACTCTGCTAATCTCCAAAGGCCTGTCTCTATTGCATCTTTCTTATTTCTAATACTCTGTTATTTCTAATACTCTGACTTGCAAACTCTAGCCACCTTGATCTCCATGGCCTCTTAGCTCCATAACCACAACTCGAGGATTGATTTCTACCATGCTCTGCCTGTATTTCTTCTCCCTGCCTAGAAACTCTCCCAAGGCAGTAAACTCTGGCAATCAGAGTTCAGCTTGTTTGTATCCTATCTCCCTGTGATCACTGTTTCTCATTGACTAATTCCTAGTGAAAACTGTTGTTTTATGTATTTACTGGTTATTTCAGGTGGGAGGGTAAATCTGGACCATGTTATTTCCTTGTAGGTGGATGTCAATATCTGTTTTTGATATCTACAAAAGAAATGACTGGAATAAATTATCTCTCAGACTGCTTCTAGCTCTATTATCCTATGATTCTATAATTGAAGTTCATGTCCATGGAGTGGATAGGGCCACTATTCTCTCTTCTATATGTGGAACACTTAGTCACAGGAAAGTCTTTTAAAAGCTAACACTTAAATAGACATGCTAAGTGCTAGTTACAGCTCTAAGTCCAAAATCCCTTACCTGCAATCCTAGGAGCCAGTTTTATGTTTTCCTGTTTTAGAAAGATATGTGTACCAAATATAACTTTATGCGCTAAGCCAAGTCTGAGGCAGCACTCTGCAATCAAATACATTTTCATATTTCTGCAGTGAAAATATAAATATTAACACTCAGTAGGATAAATAAGGACTATACATAGCCTAATTTCAGCTCAAGTCAAGCTTTTTTGTCAACTGAGTTTGTCAGTTCTTGTCTCCAAAGGAGTACCCTTTTGGTTTTCAGCTGTTTGGGTTTGAGAATTTTAGATAGGTGATTATATATGTATACTAATTTATTTAATCCTCACAATCAGTTTTAAATAGGACACTTTACACATTATGGCCATTTTAAAAATGAGAGAAATGAAGGATAGGAAGGTAAATAACTTGCCAAAGATCAGATAGCCAGCAAGGGGTAGATGTGAGATTCAAATCCCAATATCCTGGCCTCAGAATCCAGGGCCTTATCCATTGAACTGCCTCTCCTTAAGGAGCCTCCAACCAGGACAAGCCAGGAAGTCAAGCCTGACCACCAGTAATTTTCATGGCAAAAGATTTCTTGGGGACTATTGTTATAGGCCATGCTGAATGCCACCATGATATCATGATGTAAGTATATATTGTACCCAGTTTGGATCCCAGGTAGATCCCTGCTTATGTTATGGAAGCTCCTACGTTTCCTTCAGGTATGCATCAGGGTGCACGGGGACTTTTCTGGACTGAACCTGAGTCTGATGGAATCCGAGTTTCATGTCTAGCATGCCAGATTGCTTACTGGCTGTCTAATATGGAAGTGAAATACATTAGGATGGGTTTGTATTCATTGTATTCATATTGGAAGGTGGCCTTTAGATTATCTTTGAGGAAGGCTCTGTTTGTCATTATTGATGTCCAAAGTTGTCCTAGACTCCTCTTTTGATTCCTCAAATTCATTTTTGGTCATATAAATTGTGCGCTGCAGAGAACTCATGACCAATAAGGTAACTAGAAGCCAGAACTCAGTGTGTGGCTGCCAGCCCGAATGCACCAAACTGCATCCACTGAGAGGAAGAAGTGTCTTGTTCTAGCACATGTACAAGTGGCCTATTGGTGACATGTGGTCTGATTTTAAGTGTCCTTAAATCTGTGCTATAAACTAAGCTGTGTCCTCAAAAAAGTCATGATGAACCCTGAATCTCCAATATATTTGGACTATAATTTAGAAACATGGTCTATAAGAAGATGATTAATATTAAATAAGGTCATAAAGATAGGGACCTAATCCAACAGGATAGATGTTATTATAAGAAGAAGAAGAGGCATCAAAGCTCACTCCCACTCTCTAAGTAAGCATACGGGTAGGGCCATGGGACACAGAGTGGAGTCAGCTAGGAAGAGAGCCAATACCAGAAACCAAGTTTACCAGCACCAGAACTCTGTAAAAATCAATATCTGTTGTTTAAGCCACCCAGTCTGTGATTTTTTGTTATGGCCTCCTGAGCTAATACACCTTGCTATGATGGAGACAAGGTAAAATGTCTGTGGCAGAGCTTTCCCAAGTGTCTGTAGTCTGAATACCTGGCACCTATAAATATGGCAAGCTAACATGGCTCATAAAAGAATTCTGACTTTTCCTTATTAATAAGTTGCACTAATTATTTAAGCTCAGTCTATGCCACCTTCTTTGACTCTACTTTCTCAAAAATCTAACTCCACATCAGAAGGGCTCTCACATGTCCCATTCTTAGAGACCTATCTTCATCACAAAGCTCTAGCATTATGCCTAATCCACGTGTAATATTACACATCATTAGTTACTGAAGAGGGAAGTAGAGAAAATGTAGACACAGATAAAATCAGCTGGACTTTGGAGGACTATTTGGATTTGCATTTAATATTTTTGGGGGAAAGGGATCTATGTTCATCTTTCAACACTTTAAATCAGATAATGGGGCATACTTCATCATCGCTCACAAAACTTATGTTTGAACACTGGTTTTTTTATCTCAACTATTTTGCCATCATTTTATTCTTCAGCCCATTTTCTTTCATTTAATTTTGTCCTTTTAAAATTTATTCAGTAAATATTTCCTTTTGATTTTTCATCTCTGCCCTCCTTGGAGGAGTTGAGGAAAGATACCACTTTAAATTAAGAAAGTGTGAATAATCCCATATTTTGTACCTAAGGAACACAGGAACTTATCACACAAGAAATCAGAGTTTTCTTCCACCTCTGGGTTTGTGTATAAGATTAAACCCACCAGATGAGTTAGACAAGGAGAGCATATGGGATATGTTATTGTGTTAAGCTTTTCCCATCTTTTAAAGGTAGAACAATAATTGTTTACCAATTGTTTCTTTTAGAACCATTTGCACGGGCTGTTCTTAATAAAAATACAAATTCAGGGGCCCATTTAAGACCTGTAGGACTAGGTGAGGGTCCAAGAATCACTGATTTACAACTCAATGCTAAAAAGCAGGTGCCATTTCTTTATTCTTTTATATGACTCCTTAATACTGGAAACAATGTCATGCAATGTCATGCATATGGTAGTTGTTGAGCCAATATTTTCTTTGAATTTCCTTTCATTACATTAATGTTAGATAAGGTGAAACTATTTTTGTTTTGTGAATAAACAAAGTGTATTCTTCGTTTTCAGACTGGAGGTTTAGAGGTCTGTTAATATTCTCCTGTGTTATTAGTCCTGAAAAATATCTTTTATCAAATCACCACTATTGACAGGGCAAAAGAAATTTGCTTTTCAATAATGCATTATCACAGAATATGCAAGTGCTCGGAAGGTGAAGAGCAAACAATTTTCCCTTCCAGACAACAATGCCTTGCCATAACCTTGACATCATGCACATTAATTTTATATTATGCCCAGTAGTCAGAGAGAAAATTGAAGCTCTTCTCCCCAAAAGGGTTATAACCCTCTGGCAAAAGGCTCAGGCATGCCAAGGCTGTGCCAAAATTATCCATCTCTCACTGATCCATTAGCCAGAGTGCCTGTTCTTAGATTGAGACTTCCCAACTCATTCACCTCTCTGGCATCCATTTTAATGAGCATTTAGTTAGCCTTTGGTTAGAAAACACGTTTAGTAAGATTAGAGCTGTGAGATCTGATATAGGTACTAGACCCTATGACATTTGTTTCCTATATGATTTTAAATATATTTAAATTTAATTTTAACTTGGGAACCAGGTTAGGAGCTTGAAAAATCACAACGCCTACATTTCTAAGACTAAAATGAAATAAATCAGCTTATGAAAAAGAAAAATGGAGTGACCTCTGTACACTTTGTTCATCAGAAGCCTGAACATCTGTAATTAATAACATAGTAAAATAGGAAGTTTGATCATTCAAATCTAAACCCAGATATTTGCTTAAAATATAATAATAGATAGATACATGGTAAAGGGAAGAATTAATATTTTATGAAAGTTCACCCCCAAATAATTAGCAGTTAAGATTATAGCATCATGCAGCTTTCCACTAATTATTCAAATAACAAAACTTCCTCTGAATATCTGTTAGTGAAATTACAGCATGAGTTGTCAAAGATTTCTGGGTGGAACCTAACACTTTCCACAAGGTCCTAATAGTAATTTCTGAGACTACTAGGGAAGTTAAAAATATGGATATTATGAAAAAAATTTACCTACTCATTCCAGTTTTGAATTAACATGTTATAACTGTGTTCCTCTCATCTAGATTGTGTGTGTGTGTGTGTGTGTGTGTGTGTGTGTGTGTGCGCGCGCGCGCGCGCGCAGTGGACGTTTCTATTGTAAACACACGCTGAATTACTTTACCATATATCCAGAGGCAAGATAATATCAATATGGCAAAAAGTTTAGGCCAAGTTTGTGTGTGCTTACCCTGGGGACAGCTGGAATAACTCTTATCAAGAGAAATAGAAATGGTCATCCCCTCAAAATGCAACTTTATAAAACAGAATTGTTGGTGTGTGTATGCATGTGTGTGTATGAAATAGAGTTCTTCTTTATCTTTTTTTAAACTGATGAGGTTGTTTGCATCTATATTGGATGTGCCAGATGGAAAGGTTTACTCATTAGAGGCAGCTGTTTTAGCAAATTACCTCACTACAGCATAATGACAGAGTTACAACAGACTATTGAAGAAAATCCTTTCTCTTCCTAGGGAGATCGTGAAAACTAGAAACAATTGTGATGAGTTTTTTTATTTACTTTGGAAATGATTCAGTTGGACACATGAGTGATAAGATGAGGTATTTTTCACTCAATATTTATACACAACAGCATAAATATAGGATATAGATTTAAAATTTGATTTCTCTTTCAACTAACGGATTCATTATCTTTGGTGGCTGATCTCATTAGTTCCTTAAGTATGAATGATTCTACTGGGGAAGATTTTTCCCTTTACAATATCCCATTTCAAATATATGTAGCCTTACACATGATTGTAGATGTATCTTTCCTGTTGGAGCCTCAGGATTATAGCATTACCCCTGAGATTCCTGTAAGGGGGAGTTCTCCCTCTCCGAGTTTCCTTGGCTAGCAAAATTCCTTTACTTCTTCAAATGAAAGTTCCTCAATAGGATTCAGCAAAGCCTGCTGTACACTGAATTTCCACTCTTGCACATAGATCCTTAACAGAGATGCATACAAGTACGTATTTATATGTATATATGAGATTATAATTTATAAAACGTTCATCTATGCATGTGTCTATCTATTGTTATTTTATTTTCATAGTGGCATTTTGAAATAATCATTCTCATTTAACATAGGAGGAAATTTCAAGTTCAATTATATTTGATGACTCATAAGGTGAAAGAAGCTAATCAGGTGGTAAAGACATGCCAGGTAATTTTCAACAATGATCAATAGCTAACTCTATTTGGAGGAATCTGATTTAAATTATAACACCAGAAAATATCCACCAGAGGTATGGAGACATTTAAAGATAACAGATATGCATATTATGGCTATAGTATCATGCTAATTACATGTGTACATTTTCATAATTATCACCCCTTTTGATTTTCATAATGCCTTGTGTGTGTTCAAGGCTAATATTACAGCGTCTAGTGGAAGACTTACATCTGGGTGCCATGATAGAACAAGTATGCAGGCCTGGGTCTGTCCATGTGCCTTTAAGTGCTTAAACTTGGATTTGAGAATATAATTCTTATTTAGAGTTCCTTACTATTTCCATAAGTTCAAGTACTATTGTAGTAGTTTTAGACTCTCACTTTGGCATCTAGTTGATGAAAATTTTTACAAACCTTATTTTATGTGAAAAGAAGTTTTGTGTGCTCTCTCTGTATATATAGAATTGTCTTTCTTAACATCTTTCTCATCTGAGTGATCTTACCTCCTGTAAGAAAAAATATATACATATATGTACATACACATACATAAATACATATGTACACATGAGTATTATATATAGGCTATAGACTGAATAGGTACACTCCAAATCCTGATCTCAAGGTGATGGTATTTGAAAATGAGGCTTTGGGGAGGTAGTGATTTCATAAGGGGGAACCTTTATGATGGGATCAGGGCCCTATGAGAAGAGACAAAAGAGAGGTTGCTTCCTCTCTCTCTAGCATGTGAGGTAAGACCTGAACCTGACCATATTGGCCCCCTGATCTCACACTTCCAACCTACAGAACTATGAAAAATAAAAGTTGTTTAAGTGGACCTATCTTGTTATAGTAACCTGAACCGACTAGAACTATATATGTGTGTGTGTGTATATATATATGTACATATGTACATTCAGAAAATATGTTAACATATAATTCATAACATATATAGCTAGAATGTGTATGTATGTGTGTACATATAGATATACACAAACACGCACACACACATATATATATATAGAGAGAGAGAGAGAGGAAGACACACACAGAGAGAAACAGAAGGTCATTTGCTAAGAGTATTCGAATTTGAACAAATAGGGAAATTTGTTGGATCCAATGGTGAGCAGGGTTGAAAAAAGAAGGAAGAGTTCATTCATTTTCTTTGACTTCTTGTTAATTGAACTTAATCATTTGGGCCCCTATCCAAAGAAATGATGGGTGTTCTTCAGAATGTATGGAAATCTTGCCCTAGTAGGCTAACTCTGAGTGTCAGTAAGGAACACTGGCTTACTACACCTTGACGTGGGGTAAAATGGAATGAGCCTCAAAGATTCTCTGCCAATCATGACACAGTACATGGGTAAGTTTCTACTCGCTTCTGAATGATGCTTATTGCTGTGACGCTCCTCCCACACTTTTGCATTCTCTTAAAATAAAAGCAAAATAATAGAGCCCACAGTGCTGTGATAGGAGCCTATGGCCGTGATCATCAAGGACAGAGGTGGAACAAATAGGGAAATTTGTTAGATCCAATGGTGAGCAGGGTTGAAAAAGGAAGGAAGAGTTCATGCCTTTGCTAGCAAATGTCACTGCTGGGACCACGAGCAGCAACTTGAGGAGGCTTCACATTTACTCACACCTTAAGCCAGTGGCTCTCAACCTTCCTAATGCCGCGACTCTTTGATACAGTTCCTGAGGGTCGCGACCCACAGGCTAAGAACCACTGCCCTAAACCTTGTAAGCAAATTTTCCAAATGTAAGGCAGCTGTCCATCCAACGCGTGTATCACTTCATGCTTTGTTTCCTATTTTCACCACTTGGGAAGCAGGTAATTCATTCTCTTGGCTCCAAATCTTTTAGGAGTGTTTTGCCTGTGAATGACATACCTGAGGATACACCTTGGAGATTTGTAGCTGTGTCTTGTTTTGGGTGTCCAATTTAGGCACAAAGCAGCAAATCTGGAGGCGTAAGAGCTCTAGGGAAGAATGAGATGAAATGGACGAGTTAAGGAAGACTTTTAAGGGACTAAGCGGGAACAGGCCCCTATAGCTGGGGTGGGATAGTCACGGTGTGGCTAAAATTGACTTACTTTCATCTCCGACATACTGGACATCTACCAGTCCAGTTTATGCTTATTTGTTAACAAAATTATTCACAGCAATCCTGAGTCCTTAATAAAACTTAATTCGCTCTCGAATAGTCAGAAAAGATTCTTCCTGAATAATGCACAACACCTCTCATTCTTTCTTTGAGACTGTAAGGTGCCTTTTCTTTGCTTATCTTAATGTTATATGTGGTTTCCTTAGATTTTTTTTTCCTATAGTAGTTCACTACCTTTATTAATCTTTCCATTTTGTCATCGACAAATTCAACTACTTCTCACTTCATTCATCTTCCAGGTTGTTAATAAATATACTGGAGAATAGTGGTTCTAGTATTGATTGATCCCAAGAGAGGCTTCCTATTAATCACCGTACCTTAAGGTTACTCCTTTACCCCATCCTTTATGTTCCCCCCATCAACTGCTTTCCTTTCCATGTTCACATTTTAGGCATTCATGCCACAATAGTTTATTTTTGTTGTATTCTTAGCATTTCTCAAGAACCAAAGCTTTCTGCAGATGGCATGTGTTTTGCGGTCTGAAACTTTGCCTGTGTATAGAGAAGGGACTGGCCTGAATGATTTCCTTCCTCTAACACTCTCCGATTTCTCTTTGTCCCAACTAGAAGCCAAACAGGTGCCAGGCTCTTTCACAGAGAAGAATAATTAGCACATCCATTAACGCAGCTCCTGTTAACACATCTAGCGTTGCCTCTAATTACTGGTAGATTTTAACTGAGCTCTACTGTCTATAAGTGACTGTTAGCAAATGATAATGTATTTGATTTGACATATATCATACACACTGAGAACGAAAGCCTCAGTCCACTTTCGTGTAAGGACTCACAGAAAAAGTGAAAGCTTCTGAGCTAACACATTGAAAGTAGGAACAAATGATATGGATACAAGAGCATAAAATTAAAGCAATTATTGTTGCTATCTTTGATACCTCAAATGTGAGAGTTAGATGTGGTACTTTACTTTTTTTTTTTTTTGCGGGTTTCAGGGCTGGGTTTGAATTCTCCACCTCCAGCATATGGGGCCGGCACCCTATTCTTTTGAGCCACAGGCGCTGCCCAGTACTTTACTTTTTTAAAGTATTTATTAAGGTAGTTCAATTTGTCCTCTTTTAAGAGGTCATACACTCTGTTATTAGTAGCACAAATGTATAGACTGGTAGATTATAAATGTTTAAAAGATTTTAAAACCACTTTTCTGCATCAATTTTCTGTAGCTCTTTCTAGGATGAGTTTGAGAACTTAATTTTCAGATCTAAGATGACAGTAGCTCAGATGGTCCTTACAGACAAAGAGTTCCAAAACTGCTTTGAAGCCCGGACTGGGTGCTGGCACTTGTGTATAACTTCCCAAGGGAAGTACTTCAAAGGTGACAGTAGTCGTATTCAGCAATGAGGGACGTAGCACTTTTTCTAGGATGAGCTTGGGCATTTAATTGGTCTGAACTTGTATCCATTTCTGTCATCACCCAAAACCCTGTTGTTGCCAGATGGCACAATGTGGCACCTGTGAGGGTGACATCATGAATTTCCCTAGCAGAAAAGCCCCTGCTTTCTGAGCCCTGGTATGATAAGGGTCACCCTGGCCAAGAAGCAAAGCATCTCTTTTCACCACCTCCCTCGAGCAGATGCCACAGGAACTGCCATATTCAATACCACTCATGCCCTGCTCAGTGAGACGTAGCGTCCCTTTGAAGGGGGACTGACCCTTGCCCCAGGTGTGTTTGCAGCTCAGGCCTATTTATAGTCTGCAGATTATTCTAGCAGTGTCAGCTTTGGTCATCATTAAGAGTAATAAAGCACCCTCTCCACTCTGATTGCTCATTTTAAGACACTAGCTGGCCAGTGTCTCAAAGTTTCACTGCGCTAATGTCAACAGTGTCCGTTGTTATGTTGGTGCGACTACGATAAGAAGCATCACGTATTGAAGCCCATGGGCTAATTCAAGATGCGTTATCTCCCTGTTTCTAACAACAATCTTTCAAGCAAAGTGTTGCTGTTTCCATAACTTGTACTTGAGTACTATGAGGCATAGGAAGCTTAACTATTTGTGCAAAGCCTAAATGTCAGCCCTCAGTGTGACTGGGCCGATCTGACTCTAAGCCTAGGTATCTGAGGCTCTGCCAAAACCAATTGAGGCTTTTACAAAAAATCCCTCCAAGAAAAGGTGAGTTACAACAATTAATAGTGTCTATTTTCTTCCTTTCTAAGGTTATCGTTTGATGAAATTAATAATTTTTCATAGACATTTAAAAAGATATTTTACCAACCCTCTTGCATGTTAGAACGAGACTTCTCAGGGCCACCCCGGGAGATTGCCACATTTGCTGGGGGAAACCCAGGCTTTGGAACCAGCCCAATCTGCTCTCCGAATCTGAGCGCACTGACGTACTGGTTGTGTGACGCTGAGAGAGGATTGACCCTCTTGAAACCCCACTCGTCCGTGGAAAGTGGAAATGGTACCAGCAAGTTTGTGGCACTGTGTTGTTGAGGAAGAGAGATGATGTGTGCCAAGCACCCAGATGAAAATAACAATTCGTTTCCATCATCGTAAGTCTGAGCCATGGTGATTATTTCCATGAGCCTTATGGATTCTTTTGTTCTGAGGAAGCAATATAAAGAAGGGATTTAAGGGTTCTTATGGCAGAACTGGTCACACTGAAATAGCTGGTTGTTGTTTGTTGAGAGCAGTCTGCAGATTTGAAGCAGCACCCAGCAGAAAATGGGTAAGACGCACTCTGACATCCACGACCCCTCAACCCGAAAGCCTGCTCTGCCTGAAGCCGGGTGAGGGAACTTCCAGCCATGCTGCCCGAGCAGTATGGGTTTCAGGATCCCGGGACAGAGGTGGGCCTGGGCTGGAGAGGGGGATGGGGGACTCTGGAGATGTGATCAGAGCAAGTCAAGTTCAGGTTTGTGATATGTTCCTGGGTCCACCATGTTACCCAAAAGGATGCAGTGATCATCTTTCACGTTTTATAGCCCAGGGATCAGTCTCAGCATTTCCATGAGCCCCTGTGTGACCTGGGTTAGGTAAAACCGTGCTTTGCTTGTCTTTTCTGTAACATAGGCACAGCAAGGCCCATGTCCCTGTGTCGGGAAGAGAGTAAGCATGACAACACTCTGTGAGGTGTAAGTCGCTGAAGCAACACTCACCTGTTCATCGTCCGTGTGCTACCTGACCCACTAAGCATCTTGTGAAATAGTAAATTGTTGGGGCAGTGATACTGTCGATAATTTGACAGGCTAGGGAATAGGGGCAAAGCAAAGGAAGTGAGTGTCTCAGGATTGCGTGACTCACGCAGAGATGGCCCACATCGCGCCTGTTCCTGACCCTGGAGGTTGTGCTGCTCTTGCCAGAGCCCGGAGACCTTTCTGAGGTAGTGGGACGTGTTCCGTGTGTGTCTTCCTGGAACATTTGTTCCCTTTGTGCTTCTAAGCACTTGCCTGGCACAGATGTCTGAGAACTCGCTGCGGGGCTCACTCTGGGGCCCCACGCTGTTACAATCCCCGTCTTTCCTGTAAATAGCAACGAGCCGGACACTGACCTTCTATTTGACTGTTGCATCTCCCCAGTTACTCTCTCTTCCCGATAATGTACACATTGTGCAAAATTATAGGTCACCTGCACTCCAGGCCCTGGGCAGCTCTATCCAGTGCGGTCAGCACTTCACTCTCTTTGTCTCCCCACCACACTCCCACCCACCCGCACCGCCTTTGTGGGCCTATGTTTGTTTGGGTGTTTTCATGTCATGAATCAACTTTACTTTTTAGAGCAGTTTTAGTTTCACAGCAAAATCGAGCAGAAAGTGCAGAGAATTCCCACATGCCCCTGTCCCCCCACACACTTTCTTTTTTTTTTTTTTTTTGGAAGCTATGATAACAATGAGACTTTCCTAATGGGCTCTTTGTACACGAAATGCTACTTCTCAACTGAACAGCCAAAGCAGGGTGTAATAAAGAATCAGTAACAATAGCAGTTACTCTGTACATTACCATTCTAATCATATATTTTATTGGAAGCTGTATGCCTCTTAACGCCAGCATTTCATTTGCCCCTTTGCCTTATAGAAACCCTGCTGCTGTGACAACGGGCAGCAGTAACTAATGGTCTCTTCCAAATTCCTTCTTCCAGTCAAAGCCAGAAAAGAAAGTGTGAAGGAGAGAAAAGAGAGAGAGAGAGAGAGAGAAATCACACAGTCATTTCCAGCCATTTGTGTTAAAATACAAAGAAAACAAGTCATATTCAAAACTGGTGTGCGGGGCAGCCTGCATTAATATTTATTTTGGCATTAATATTGATAAGAAAGCGCTTTGTAGCTGGGCTTTGTTGCCTCCCCCAGTGTCCTCAAGCTCCCTGTTATTCAAGCTGGTGGCCATTAGCTCGCGTCTTCCTCTGTACCCAGAGCCTGCAAGAGGCTTGGCGGGCCTCCAGCTCACTTACGCTTAAATGGACACTCAAGCTCCGACGGACACACAGCTAAATAGAGGCCAATAATTCAATACAGTATGACTGTACCGGGGCTGCTAGTAAATCCATCAAGCAGTAAATATCATCTGAAGCCAATGCAAGCTTTTATCTTTCCAATTTTTTTGTATGTCTGAACGAAGCCCAGGCATTCAGCGAATCATGTAATTTATTCTGCAGCGCCGGGCCTGGGCTGTCTCAGACATCATATTGACTTTTTTTTTTTTTCCATCTGTCAGGGGCAGTCAGCAGCTCTACTATTGTGAGAGTGCATCGCATTACATCTATTTATTTATTTATTTCCTCTGCTTCTTTGTAGCATGATTGGGCAAGAACACATTATCTCAGATCAACGAATGCTAAGAAAAGCATCTGAACATCATTACGACAGCATGTTAAACATTTGTCCTACTCAGTTTGTTAAATCAGCAAATGTATTTCCAGCAAATGCTTGTAATTGTTCATAAAGGGCTCCCTACTGCAGGGTTTTACTGAGCTGAAAATATGGCCTGTTATTTTCTTCAGCTCTGTAGGTCAGCAGTGATTCCAATATATTGTAAATAATGCTGAACAGCTGGTGTAGATGTGCGTGTGGGTGCACGGGGGTGTGTGGTATGTGTGTACGCAGCCACACCTAGTTCTAGCTCTGAATGTTGTACACATGTGACGGTCTAAGTGGATATAAAGCCCTGTGTAGTAACTTGGCAAGGTTCAGGAATAGGGAGCTATGGTTTACCTCGGTTAAAAAATATTTGCTTCCTCATCAATCAAAATTGAGACTGGGAACAAAGATCTTTTGGTTCCTGTTGTTGTCTGTTTAAAAACCTATGAAAGGTGGAAATCCTAAATTTAAATGTGATTGTTGACTCCTGTCTAACCTGAAAACTGAAAAGAAAAGCAAAATGAAAGTGGGTTTCCCCAAATCCCCTCTCATCATGATGGGGTTTGAAGCTGCTGAGGCCAGGCATAGCCATCACAGATCTCGTGACTGGCAGATGGCACTCCAAGAACGGCTGCTTCCCCTAAGGACAGTCCCCAATGCCAGAACCCTTTTTCGAAAGCCAAGTGTTGTGCTTCTGAGATTCAGCTCGACCCCAAGTTGATTCAATTTGAATTTGATGAGTATCCCACTCTGGAAGCACACATCACAGACAAATATTTTAGAAGTAAGTTTCTTGATCTTCTTTAAGTATGCATCATAAATACATTTCATAGACACACCAATGCAGAATGTGTAAATAGGGCAGAGACTTAGAATAAGCTGTACTGTATACCCAGCTTCTTAACAACATTTAAGACAAAAAGAACCAACCTTTGTTATAAATGAGCCAATTCATATTTCAAAAAGCAGCAGAATCAACATTGTTGCAAGGACCTTGCTCTTCTATATTTATACTCAATTTTAAAAAAATAACCTTTCGTTCCTTTGGAAGCTTTTGCACCCTTTCAAAAAATACTTGTGGGTTGTATTTGGTAGAAAATCTCTTTCTGTGAACTGATTGTGAAAAATGACTGTATTTCATACTCCATTTTTAGTGTCACTGCCTCAGAAAATATGAAATTGGTTTCTCCAGCCACATCGCAGGAGAATCTGGGTAAACATGAGTTCTATTCTTAGATTGGATAAAATCATTGCTCACATCCTTGGGTGCATAGTGAAATACACTCTTCTCCTCCATGTGGCAGAGAGCATCAATGCATATGTTCAATTTCCCTTTATTAACCTCCAGTTAGGAAGTCTTGCGCAGTGCGTGCTGCTGTTAGTATTCCAAAGACCAGCTACGCTGTCTTTCTAAGGAGATACATTAAAAGGCAACTCACCGAGCCATTTTCTAACACCTGAGAGCAATTAATGTAAGCAGAGACAGGAAACATCATCAATTATTTAAAATAAAATGAATATGTAATGTTGACCTTCTCCGACTGCCATCACTTTTATACTTACACCTGAATCAACTCAGGGGAACACAAAACCCACAAGGCACTGCACACTGCAATCTGCAGCAAGGCAGGCGCTGGTCACAGGGCGAGCAGCCCGGCTGGCTGTGTTCAGCCCCAGGAGGGAGGCTGAGGGCCCCCTGACACCTAATGATGGAAGGTGGGACCTCCAGCTCCACGAGTGTGTCACCCGTGGGACCAGCAGCTTTATGTGAAAGGCTCTCTCCCTGCCCACCAATCTTTACCAAATATTTTCATTTGTTTCAGTTGATCGGTTGATTGTATATTCCTACCATCTTAGTGAGGAAGGCTAACATTCCTATTATTGTATTTTTCCCAACATGTGTGTGTGTATGTATAGTATGCATATATATATATATATATCCTATTAGTTCTATTTATTTATTACCATGAATTTATTAGTCTTTTTCTTGTATTTTTTAGAGTTATTCCCTATTCTGGGGGAAAAAGTAGGAAGCAGTGAATGTAGGCCCTGCTTATGTGGGAAGCCTAAGGGAGATGTTTATTTAGCTGTAATAGTCAGTTGCTGGAATTAAATGAATCATCTTTCTGAACAGAGGGTTTTTTCTGAAAATATGAAAGCTTAGACATTCTCTAAGGGCAATGTCACTGACTACAGGCTGGGGGAGGGTATATCAAGGGAACGTGGAGTTTATTACCTAATGTAATTGCTGTGCCCGGCATATGGCATGAGCCAGGATTTGGCACAGCAATGGATGAAGATTTTCAGAGCAAAGCCTATTAGACGCGAAGCACAAAAAGTCCTTTGTGACTGTTCAAGCTAAACAAGGCTTGAAATGCTAGTGTCTATTTTTCCCCTAACTTGTATTAGTGATTCGAAAGAAACTCACAGACGGCCTCCTACGGAATGACCCGAGCTGCCGACTGGGGTCATCCTCTTACGATCCTCTTATAGATATTCTGGGACTTTGGCTAATAGTCTCAGTTTGTACATCTTAGTCATGACGACAAAGGCAAAGTTGATTATTAGTTTCCGGGTCCAGATTTATCACAGAATTACTTCTTGGCCTGTTATGAAGAATCTTCCTAACTTTCTATGCCAAAGCTTTTCTTTTTCTTAGAGGGTTGTCCATTCAAATTGACACAGGGCCTGATCACAAACAGGTCTCATTTGAGACGCTTACAAAAAGACAAGGGGAATCGTTTGCTAATGCTAATTAAAAAAAAAAGAACAGCAGTGAGTTCTTACGTTTATCTGCATAATCCCATGGCCGGAAAAAAGGGTATTGTTCCTTGTAACATGGCATTATACATCTTAGGCTTTAATGTGAATAAATGGCTTTCAGGGGAAAGCTAACAAGAAGAACGCTTTCTCCACTGCCTTCCCTATCACCAGCATATCAGATTTCCCCATTCGCACAAAGAACGGATGAAAGGATGCTGGATTTAGGAAATGCATGCCAAGAAGCAGAGCTAGAATGGAGTAAACAAAGTTCACAGACAGCATAAAACTATCGTTTCACCCAGGAATTTCTGATTAATTAGCCATCTGTGCAGCCAAGAAGGCAAGGGTATCACCACTGCTGTGTTGTGAATTACCCCGGCCGTAGGTGGAAGGACAGCTGCCGGGTAAGTGGTGGACCCTTGAATATCATAAATGCAGTTATTACACTACAGTGTTCATATTTGAGCATGAATAGTAAAAACAAAGCAATCAAGATTCTAGGCTATTTTTATTGGAGAATAGAGAATAAATGTGGTTTGAGTACGGCAGAAACAAATTCATGATTTTGAGGAACTGGGGAGTTGTATTCAGGATAAATGATAGGAAGCTATTCCCCTATCCAAAAGCCAGAGTTTAAAATAAAACTCTCCCATGGATCCTGTGTTGCTCAGGGCTACTCATCCAAGGAAACATGCAACCAGAGAGAGGGATATTTCCCAGATCATGAAAACTCATCCAGAATTTTAAGGGACTCGTGGAATGAAACTTCAGCTTTCTAACTGCTATCATTGCAGAAATCTCTGAAGAAACCATTATTTTAAAATGGTTAAGTCCTCGAGACTCTGCCCTTGAGTCAAGATAGAGGAATTGCACATGGAGAGACTATGGATCATTATTTGCAATCACAGTCCTGTCAATGCAGAGCGTGTGTTTGGAAGGCAGATGGTGCAAACCAGAATCTGGTGAGGAGCGGCTGAATAGCAGGACAGCACTGGGGGAGAGACACTTTTTTCGGACAACCCAGGGAAGAGTCTTTTGTATAATAAGAAGGGTTTACTGAAAGACTCTCGGCCAACTAGAGCAGAGGCTTAGCTTGGTCTTCCCATAAGAAGATCTAAGACTGGTTAAAAGGAGGACAGGGTGGCAGAGCCTGGAGCCAGGAGCCAGGATCATTTTCTTGTCATGGATGGAGGCTCCACATGTGCAAAAAGGTGCCATCCTTGGTACCTCCTTTAGATTTGAAATTTCAATAGTGGTTTTCGTTCAGCTTCATGTAACACTTTTTCATCATAGTCTATACATCACATCTATGGTATAAGTTTTTTTGTTTTTGAGAAAGATCCTGTTCCATTTGGAAAAGTTGTCTCAACTTCTTCCTCAGGTCAAAGAATTCTTATGTCCCTGAGAAGTATTCTGGTTGGCAACATTGCCTTGCCAAGACAGAGGTTTCTCAGATGATAGGAGATGGAGGGTAAAACAAAAACAAATAAAGGTCGTGGAAGGCATCTGATTTCAAAACTAAACTGCTTTAGAGCACTGTGAATCTTCCCTGCTTTTCCCCTCTCCTTCATTTGTTTGGGAACTGAGGCGCTATTCAGCTTTCTGACAAGTGTTACATTTTCTTAATGTGTTTGAAAATATGATGATAAATTGCACATTTAAAAATTTGGTATAAAATATAAAGCCATATTCTCTCAAAACCACAATTAGCAATGCCATAGTGGATGAGGCATTGCTGTATGTTATCGGCAGCTGCTGCACACACAGCTAGCTATGTGTTTTCCGTTCTTGCTCATATTAACTGTCTAGTAACCTGATATAGTTAGCTCTCTTCCCAAAGTATAATTTGACCTTTTCCAATGAATGATGCTGTCTTTATAAAGCCCTGTGTTAGATATGTCCTCTAGGTATTTCTATAGAAGATCCACCCACATGTGGAAATATTCCAAGGGACGGAAGTGGAGAGAGGTAGCATGGCGTGTTGGAAGAATTAAAAGGAAGCCAGATGGAACATTGGCCCTCAGACAGAGTGCAGCAAAATGAGGCTTGAGCAATAGGCAGTGTCCAGACTTTGTGAAATCCAAATCAGACTTTGTTCCTCTTACAGCAATGGGAAATATTGCAAGGATTTCAAGCCTAGGCTACGAGGAAGGTCATGAATGTAGGACTTGGCCATGGACCCAATATGGGGAATAAAGGGAAGAGAAAAATGTGTAGACTTCTGGCTTGATTAGCTAGATGTATGGTGTCATTATTTAGTGTAATAGAAAACAGAAAGTGGGCTCTTGAACAAAGTTCATGAGTTTGGCTTTGGATTGGATGGATGGCTTTGGAGTATCCAAGTGGAGAGATAGCAATGGGGCAGATGAAATATTAATGAAGAATCTCAGTCCCCATAACACAGAGAGCTGCACATCATGTAACAACTAGACAAAGAAAAATTCCTCAGAAGGCAAAAATCTTACCATTTTATTTGACAAATACAGTGGAACTTTCAAATGCATATAAGCTCTACCCTTGAATAACACGTGTGAAGTTTGCTAACATGTAAGCCCATTCTTTTTTCCTTGCTTTGTTTCACCTCAGCTCAAGTTTCAATGCTTTGTTTCCACTTGCTGACCTCAACACATTTTTGAAAGAGTCTTTACCTGAGAAAAGAGGCTGTAATGTTGAAGAAATTGAGTTGTGATAATTGTCAGACTTTTGGTTGGAGCATAAGATATTCAAAATCTTACATAAAAGCTAAATCTGGCCTTATTTTCACACAACCAAATGGCATTTTGAGGCCAGAAGCTCTAAAGAAAGATAAAATTTATAACTCATGTGAATTTTGGTGGTAATTGAAGCTGTGGCTGTGTTTGAAATTACCTGAGAGAGACCAGCATGGTAAGAAAGAAGGCTCCACTTAGGGACCACGACCAACAGCTTTTAGTCCTTTCTTTTTAGATGTGCTGGTTACTGAGCAGGTTAGAAGTATTAGCTCCATATTTATTTCACCGCTTTCTCTATTATTGACATACGATACTAGAAAATGGCCTTATTTATATTTATATTGTAAAGTATCAATCTGTCTATGTATTTTATCGAAATTTTTATTTTGTCCTTTGGTCTCCCCTTTTAATGAAGATGAGAAAGCCTACAACTGACATTAGACCTTTTTAAAGGGTGATTCGGATACTGGTACCTACAAGGATCTGATGCCATAGGTCCGTAACTACTAACACATTGAAGAGTGACTGTAAAAAATGTATCTCTTTTCCTCTTTGCTGAAACTGTCTTTTAAAAACAGAAACAGAGAGCACAGATAATATGAAAGTAAGATAATCCTTTATAAGGTAATCAAAAGGTAACCATCTAAGCAAAGAGTAAGGATTTTATACATCACTACACATCAAAACTCATGTTCTTGGAGCTTTTCAATACATGCACTCTGTTCTGTACACAGATTCACAGAAAGGTGAAGACTCCCATGAGAATCCTATAAACTACTTTTCACAGAAGCAAACAGAGAAAGCCTCATTAGTCATGGGAAGCTAATTCTTTATGGGGGGTAGGGCTAAAGACATCAAAAGGCAATTGTTCCGAAGGGCACTTTAATGATCACCTCTACATAAAGAAAGTTGCAGTCTATGATCCAACTATTATTGGATTTGGATTTTAGAACTGAGCCTGGGTCTCTAAATATGATTGCTGCTCTTGTGTTTTCATCTGTCAAATAATGACTTTTGTCTAAAGGGCCTCTAAAGACCCTTACCAGTCTGGATGCCATCCAGTTCTAACATACAAATATGGAGGATGTTTGGAATACTCTAATGGCCTCCTATATCACAGACCAACCAACTTGGCCTCATGTTTAATCATGTTTGATCACAAACATTAGTACAGCTGGTAGCTGAATTAACCCATTATGCCACTCAACATGTCCACAGTCTTGTTGGTTAGTACTAATTTTCATCTTAAAAAAATCAATTGTGATTTTAGGATTTTAGGATAATTAGCCAATAATAATAGCAACTGGTCTTTCTTCTGATTACTCAGTCTAATGTAGAATTATCTTTTTATTCTTTCTGGTCCTATTCTTTCTACATTGCTCCAGTTTCCTCTCAAAAAATCATTCACTGCTGTATTCAAAAATTTTAATCAGCATCTAAACTAGGGGAGAAAAAAAGACAGAACTTCTTGAACTTGAACTTCTTGACAGAACTTCTTCGTGCCATTCTAGTTCCTTCTCTAATTCCAAAGTGCTTTGAATGTTCCCGACATTCCTAACCTTAGCAGCCCTTATGGACAGACTATCCTGGGCTCTTCATAATTTCCAAAACATGCCTCTTAGCTATCTATTCAATCAGCTCTTCGTAGAGTGTTCTGCTTATTTCCTGCTAGCACAACTTTGCTTATTCTTTCAGGTTCACCTCAAACATTGCCTCTCTGTAAATGTTCCCTTGCCCACCCTGCAGAATGAATTTCTCCTTCTGGGGTTGGATACCCCTTAGTGCCTATGCTCATTCCTCTGGTCCACTACTCATCACAGTCTGAGGTATCTTCTATTTATTGTGCCATGACTGTTTCTTCCAGTGGCCTGTGAGCCCCTTGGAGACAAGCTTGATGCCTTATTCATCTTTGAACCCTCAGCACCTAAAACAGGGCTTACAAAAAAGCAAATGCATTGGATCAGTTCAGGTTCCAAAACGGGCACTTGGGGGTCCAAGTTGGAGTTATATTCTTAGTTGGAATGGATGCCCTAGAAAAACTCAAGAATGAGTCTTTCTTGGAGTTCTAAGTCTTATTCTGAGGAAGTTATTTAGTGTTACAACTCATTTTCCTCATCTTGAAACTATTTCAAGATAAAGATTATTTCTGTTCACAGATTTCTGATTCTTCTCTCATTCTGGGCACATTGTCTGATTGCATTTCTTAGCCCCTTTGTTGGTAAGGGGGGGCAATACCAAATCTGGACAACGATTTATAAAAGACAGGACATGCATTTTGCTTCCTATATACACAATTAATTGTTGATAGAAAGTCCTCAAAATTTTCCTTTCTTTCTATCACAACAACATGCAGAATTCAAGATAGTGACTGCTTCTCAAGACTAAGACAGTGAGTAACTGAGATACAGACCAATTTCTCCGGCCCAACATGCACACACAGTAAGAGCAAGAAATAAATCTTTGTTGTTTTAAAATCACTGAGACCACCTAACCTGATTGAGATCCCTTAATCT
Organism: Perodicticus potto; assembly: GCA_963574655.1. Taxonomy (NCBI): domain Eukaryota; kingdom Metazoa; phylum Chordata; class Mammalia; order Primates; family Lorisidae; genus Perodicticus; species Perodicticus potto. Next base: position 4,525 of record CAUYRH010124405.1, on the reverse strand, counting down.
GGGAATGGTCCCCTTCCCCAGTAGTGCCCTGACATTCTTCTATCATGAGACTTAAAATGTATTGTAAGAACTTGCAAAATTAATACACATTCTTGCAGACTACTATCTAGCATTTTGGGCTCCAACCCAATACAAATGATTCAAAGTTTTAGGAAGTCTTGCCAAAGAATCTGTATTTTCAACAAGCCTTTTTACTGCTGATATAAATTCCATGAGGAACCATGGGTCTCTGGTTGAGTTGAACTAAATTAGAATGTCAGTTCCTGGCAGAGGCCTTATTTATCTTGTTCAGCTCCTAATTCACCACCTAGCACAAGGCCAGGCACATAGTAGACAGCTAATCAATACGTATTTATTTAATATAAGTGGAAAGAGGACTATAATACCTGCCCTTCCATCTGGGGGACATTCTGTGACGATAAAATGGCATGATGTATGTGAAATTTGAAACTGCCCTTTATAAAATTAAAAAAGGGCCAGAGGGTGGGAATTGTGGTAGGAGAAATATACTGAGTGTGTATATTATATATATTACACACACACACACACACACACACAGAGACTAGAACCTCTATAACTTGATCACCCAAGAGACTGTAACAAACTGATCAACGTACAGAGGTGGTCAACATAAGGAACTAGGCCTACTGTACTATTATGTATATGTGATGCATATCCAGTCTATGAAAATTAGATCAATGTAAGGAGGTGGTTAATGTAGGAAGGTGATCAACCATGGAGGTTCTACTATATGTAGAACCAGCCATTGCTCCCAAGCTTGCTTTTCTATAATTGCTTACTACTCAGGAGTCATAGAGCTGATGGTCATAAAGATTCTTAGCTTTCTTCATTTGTCCATGGACTGCATAATCCCTGTGAAACCTAAGGATAGTTTTGAGATATCTTCCAGGCCTTGCATTCTGGTGGAATGGCTGATCCACCCAGACCAATACCTCATACCAAGGAAATGACTTAACTGATCTTACAGCTCCCACCTAAGAACCAGGTTAGCAAAGAAAACAATTGCTACACTCCTATGTTTCCACCCCAAACCTAGCTAATTAGTAGATCCAACTGCCCAGCATTTGGCCTGTCAAACTATCTTTAAAAACCCTTTCTCTTATGTTCTCAGGGAGACAGATTTGAGAATTTCCTCCTGTCTCTCCACATGGTGCCTGTGATATTGAACTCTGCACCAGTTCTGTTTCAGAGTATTAGCTTCTTCTGAGCAGGGGGCAATGAACCTGGGAAGGCTCTAACAAAATCACTTTCTGTGCAGAAAAGGAATCTATCATCACACCCAACCACAGAAAGGAGCTAATCATTTAGCCAACACTGTTACCTTGGAATACATAATGTCTCGCCTACAGCTAAAACTGTTTGACCCCTCTATGTTGTCACTCATCCAAGAGCTTTTCATGGATTTGAATTGTCTTTTATCTCCTCAAAAACCCTTTCCAAGTCTCAAAAACCCTTTTGAAACTATTTCCTCCATTTCAAAGATGAAAAAACTGAGTCCAAAATCAATATCTTGGTCAAGATCCCAGAGATGATGAGGACTAGATTAATGGTTCTTAAACCTCAGCAAGCACCAGCATCTTCTGAGTGTTTGTTAAAATACAGATTTCTAAGGCACCACCCAGAGTTTCTAAGTCAGTAGATTGGGGGTGGTGACTAATAATTTGCATTTAAATGAGTTCACAGGTAATACTAATGTTCTTGATCTGGATCACAGTTTGACAACATTATGCTAGAGCTGAATTTGAATCCAAGAATTCTAACTTCAAGGCTCCCTTTTTTAATTATCATTTTCTTTTATTCTATTACCATCTAGTCTTTATGAACACACATAGTCATTTTTTGTATGTTACGTTTTCATTTATTTTTAATCACAAACAATAAGTATGTAGAGGAGCTGGAAAGTCAATGTCAACTATAACTGGGCATTTCTTAGTACTATTTCAGAATCAGTAAGTTGATTTCTTTCTTCATGGCATCTGTGTAGCTGAAGTACCATTGGAAGTTTTTTTTTATTTTCTCTTTGGAAGTCAAAAGCAAGGATCACGAATGGGAACGAATCCCTAACTAAGATGTTTAGCTATATTTGTTGCACCTGGTCTGCCAGGTGATTCTGCCCTCGTCATAAGACGCCTTCAGACTGAGTGTGTTCATTTCTCTTTATTTCTCTCTATGTCCCAAGTAAAGAAAACATTAGTAATGTAGAGCTGCTTTCATAAAATTTGGAAACCCTCCCTGAATCCTAAACTTGGAACAGAGTTAAATTAGGCTTTATTTCATGTTTTCTCTTCTGAATGAAATAACTAAAGCACTATTTAATGAATGTATGCTGACAAAAAAAAATGTACAGTTGGAGATAAAAATTTAAGATGACCTTCTAAATTGCATCCTTATCAGTGGACCATTTTTTCTTGCAAATGCCACTGGATTTAAACCAAGTCCAATTCCAAGTAGAGGCACTGGTCTTCCTTGAAATGAGCTTCAAAGAGATTTCTGCTCATATGTAATTACACATATCTCCTACTACATCCATGTTGGATCCCGCCTTTATTATTTTTATAAGCTAAAATGATTGTACACACACTCCAAACTGCATTTTTGATACTCTATTGAAACCAAATTGTTTTAAAATAACAAACATTTACATCATTAAAAAATATATACGAGACATTTATTTCACTTAATGTTTTCTCATGGTATGCTATTACTCAGTACTGGATAGCAGCCTTCTGACATAAAGGCCATTTTCTTATTTCCTGAACCATTACTCTGTAATGAACAGCAACCTTTAAACATAGAAGCCCTTCTGCTATGACATACTGAGCCTGACATCCAGAAAGCCTTTGTGGTGACAAAAGTAGACTATGGAAATTGCCCATTTAAAAGTAACTGCAAATATGCTTCATCATAGGTAAAAGAATTCAACTCTTTCTTCATAAAGTGTTTTTAGGGAAAGTATTTTTTATTTTATTAAATCATAGTTATATACATTGATGCAATCATGGGGTACAATGTACTGGTTTTATATACAATTTGAAATGTTTTCATCAAACTGGTTAACATAACCTTCATGACATTTTCTCAGTTACTGTATTAAGACATTTATATTCTACAACCAGTAAATTTCACATGTACCCTTGTAAGATGCACCATAGGTGTGGTCCCACCAATTACTCTCCCTCCACCCATCCTGCCCCTTCCTCTCCTCTCCCTGTCCCCTTTCCCCTTCTTCTTGAGCTATAATTGGGTTATAGCTTTCATAAGAAAGCTGTAAATTGGTCTCATAGTAAGACTGAGCACATTGGATACTTTTTCTTCCATTCTAGGGATACTTTGCTAAGAAGAATATGTTCCAGCTCCATCCATGTAAACATGAAAGAGGTAAAGTCTCCATCTTTCTTTAAGGCTACATAATATTCCATGGTGTACATGTACCCCAATTTATTAATCCATTCATGGGTCGATGGGCACTGTGCTTCTTCCATGACTTAGCAATTATGAATTGGGCTGCAATAAACATTCTGGTACAGATGTCTTTGTTATAATGTGATTTTTGGTCTTCTGGGTATATACCTAGTAAAGGAATTATAGGAGCGAATGGCAAGTCTATTTTTAGATCTCTAAGTACTCTCCAAACATCCTTCCGAAAGGAACGTATCATTGTGCATTCCCACCAGCAATGTAGAAGTGTTCCCTTTTCTCCACATCCACGCCAACATCTCTGGTTTGAGGATTTTGTCATGTGGGCTAATCTTACTGGAGTTAGGTGGTATATCAAAGTAGTTTTGATTTGCATTTCTCTGATGATTAAGGATGGTGAGCAGTTTTTCATGTGTCTGTAGGCTGTGCGCCTATCTTCTTTAGAGAAGTTTCTCTTCAAGTCCTTTGCCCACCCTGAGATGGGATCACTTGTTCTTTTCTTGCTAATATGTTAGAGTTCTCTGTGGATTCTGGTTATTAAACCTTTGTTGGAGGCATAACCTGCAAATATTTTCTCCCATTCTGAGGGCTGTCTGGTTGCTATACTTACTATGTTTTTGGCTGTACAGTAGCTTTTTAGTTTGATCAGGTCCCAGTAGTGTATTTTTGATACTGCTTCAATTGCCTGAGGAGTCCTCCTCATAAAATATTCACCCAAACCGATTCCTTCAAGACTTTCCCCTGCACTTTCTTCTAATATTTTGATAGTTTCATGTCTTAAGTTTAAATCTTTAATCCAGTGAGAGTCTATCTTGGTTAATGGTAGAGGAGAGGTGTGGGTTCAGTTTCAGTCTTCTATAGGTCGCCAGCCAGTTCACCCAGCACCATTTGTTAAATAAGGAGTCTTTTCCCCACTGAATGTTTTAATTGGCTTGTCGAAGATCAAGTAACGGTAAGTAGCTGGATTCATCTCTTGGTTCTCTATTCTGTTCCAAACATCTACCTCTCTGTTTTTGTGCCAGTACCATGCTGTTTTGATCACTATCGATTTATAGTAGAGTCTCAGGTCTGGTAGCATGATTCCTCC
>CAUYRH010124403.1:0-11525 GCA_963574655.1 Perodicticus potto | reverse complement strand
CACAGGCACCGAGCCCATAGTATTTTCTCAGTTATTTATTTATTTTTTTAATCATTTATTTATTTATTTATTTTTTAGACAGAGTCTCAAGCTGTCACCCTAGATAGAGTGCTGTGGCATCACAGCTCACAGCAACCTCCAATTCCTGGGCTCGAGCGAGTCTCCTGCCTCTGCCTCCCAAGTAGCTGGGACTACAGGCGCCCACCACAACACCCAGCCATTTTTTGGTTGTAGCCGTCATTGTTGTTTGGCGGCCTGGGCTGGATTCGAACCCACTAGCTCAGGTGTACGTGGCTGGCGCCTTAGCTCATTGAGCCACAGGCGCCCAGCCGTATTTTCTTAGTTATTGTGTTAAGACCTTTATATTCTGCATTCAGTAAATTTCACCTGTACCCTTCCCTTTTTTTTTTTTTGTTTTTTTTGAGATAGAGTCTCACTATGTGGCCCTTGGTAGAGTGCTGTGACGTCACAGCTCAGAGCAACCTCGAATTCTTGGGCTTAAGCGATTCTCTTGCCTCAGCCTCGCAAGTAGCTGGGACTACAGGCGCCCACTACAATGTCCAGCTATTTTGTTGTCTAATTGTTGTCGTTTAGCAGGCCTAGGCTGGGTTCCAACCCACCAGCCTCAGTGTATGTGGCCAGTGCCCTGTTTTGTTTTTGAGACAGAATATCACTCTGTCACCCAAAGCCATGTCATCACAGCTCACAGTAACCTCAAACACTTGAGCTCAAGTGATCCACTTGCTACAAGCCCCCGGAGTAGTAGGGACTATAGGTGCCCACACCATGCCCGGCTATTTTTAGAGACAAGGTCACTCTCTTGCTCAGTCTGGTCTGTAACACCTGAGCTCAGGCAATCCACTCACCTGGGCCTCCCAGAGTGTTGGGATTATAGACGTGAGCCACTGAGCCTGGGTGGGCTCATTTTTGATTTGTGAAGTAGAAATAATATTGCCTGCCTTGCCAGTCTTAATGGATTTATCATGTTGAGATGTGATTAAAAATGAGTTGATATAGGGTGGTGCCTGTGGCTCAAAGGAGTAGGGCACTGGTCCCATATATATGTATATTAGAGGTGGCGGGTTCAAACCTGGCCCTGGCCAAAAACTGCAAAAAAAAAAAAAAAAGTTGATATAATAAAACTTATTTAAAGGTATAAAAAATGTTTTAAAAATGATAAGTGCTACAAAGGAGGGATTTGAATGAGTGTTTGACAGAGAGCCTACTCTTAGATATGGGGAAAGGATTCTATGAAAAAATAACATTGGAGGGCGGCACCTGTGACTCAAAAGGAGTAGGGCACTGGCCAGAAGTTGTGGGTTCAAACCCAATCCTAGCCAAAAAAAGAACATTTGAGCTAAGGTTTAAAAGAAGGCTTTCTCTGCCTATATGAAGGTATGGCTAAAATTAGAGACTTAGAACCACCCCCTTGTAACTGCATAGCACTCTAGGGGAGGTGAGTGTTTGTCCCATTAGCTCTGATACGTATCTGATTTATCCCAAGATTATCACTGTTTTTTGTATATTTGATACCCAGTATAATTGATATGTGGGTATTTACAATGCTGACAATCTCATTAAATTATGTTCTTCATATTCTCTTGAGATAGACTCTTTAAAGGTCTAATTTTCCTGTTTTTTTTTTTTTCTTTTTTTTTTGAGACAGAGCCTCAAGCTGTCACCCTGGGTAGAGCGCTGTGGCATCACAGCTCACAGCAACCTCCAATTCCTGGGCTCAAGCGAGTCTCCTGCCTCCGCCTTCCAAGTAGCTGGGACTACAGGCGCCCGCCACAACGCCCGGCCATTTTTTTTTTGGTTGCTGCTGTCATTGTTGTTTGGCGGGCCCAGGCTGGATTCGAACCGGCCCGCTCAGTTGTACGTGGCTGGCACCTTAGCCCGTTGAGTCACAGGCGCCGAGCCTAATTTTACTGTTTTATACTTTATAGAAAAGCCTCAAAATTTGATTGCCTAGTTTTTATTTTTGTTTTAAATAGTATCAGTGAAAAATATGTGTTTCTAAAAGGGCATTTGATATTTGAAAAACTCTTTTATACAAAAGGGTTTTTTATTAATTCGGTTTAAAAAGTGATATGTTAGTTTTAGTATTTAAAAGTTTCTGGGCGGCGCCTGTGGCTCAGTGAGTAGGATACTAGCCCCATATACCAAGTGTAGCGGATTCAAACCTGGCCCTGGCCAAACTGCAACAAAAAAATATAGCTGAGCGTTGTGGCAGGCGCCTTGTAGTCCCAGGTACTTGGGTCGCTGAGGCAAGAGAATCACCTAAGCCCAGGAGTTGGATGTTGCTGTGAGCTATAATGCCATAGCACCCTCCCAAGGGCGAAAAAGTAAGGCTCTGTCTTTTAAGAAAAAAACAAACAAACAAACAAAAATTTTCTGCACTGGCCACCTTTGGCAGTACTTGGCAATAAGGATAAGCCATGTATTGCATTAGAGTCAACCAGCTAGGTTACTTTAGTTATAGATAGTGAAATCGGGGCAAAGAAAAGACAATGGAATAAAAAATAAGAAACAAAATGATGATGGTGTTTCAGGTGAAAATAACCTGAGGTTATTATGTATAGTTTTACTCATCTATATAGCAGCAGTATTCATAAGTGATTTTTTAAAATGTACAATAATGTTTTTATCTGTATTGGAATTATAGTGGAACTTCCTTATAGCGTCTATTGCCTTCTCTGTTCAATATTTTCTTACATAGTGTATTCATACCAGAATACTCAGCCATTAATAGAAGAATATGTTATCTTTCAAATTCTTGCCTTATCAAAGATAAAAAGTGTTATAAAGAAGTTTCACATTATGTAACAAAATTTACAGGAAAGTCACCAATTTTTTTTGACCTAGTCATCTCATTTTTGATAGATTGCAAAGGTCGACTGCAAGGAAGTACTAGACATCATATGTAATCTGGAATCTGAGGGTCAGGATAATACAGCATTTGTTCTTTGTACGACTTACCTTACCCAACAGCTCCAAACTGCAAGTGTATATTATTCTTGGTAAGTATATATATTTAGTTTTTATGTCTTGTTTGCTAGTACATAGCATAGCACTTAGGATTTATGTAAAACATTTTGTTTCAAATATAAAATCTAAGGAAATTAAATGATGAACTGTGAATAAAATCTTGTTTCCAAGAATAATAATTTAATTAAAAATATCACTCAGTTAATCTAGTCAAGAAAGGGTAAAATGTTCCTCTCGGTCATCCCATAAAGGGTTATCTGTTATCTTTAACATGTCTCCTATGTTGAAGATAAAATAATGTCAGTGTGTGGCTTGGCGCATGTGGCTTAATGGGCTAAGGCGCCAGTCACGCACACCTGAGCTGGCGGGTTAGAATCCAGCCCGGGGCCCGCCAAACAACAATGATGGCTGCAACCAAAAAAAAAGAAAAATGGCCGTTGTGGCGGGTGCCTATAGTCCCAGCTACTTGGGAGGCGGAAGCAGGAGACTCGCTTGAGCCCAAGAATTGGAGGTTACTGTGAGCTGTGATGTCACAGCACTCTATCCAGGGTGACAGCTTGAGACTCTGTCTCAAAAAAAAAAAAAAAAAAAGTCAGTGTGGAACAAATAGGTGTTAAAATGTTCTCCTTTGTGTTTCTTAGTATCTTCTGGTAGTCAGTTCTGCCTCTTATTTGGAAGCCCACTAATGAAAAGCATCAAATTGTCTAGGTTTCTAGGTCATACTAGCCCTAGGAAAGGAACTCCATTTGAGTAGCAGTCTCTTTTGCAACTTTAATACTATTTAGCTGAATTGCATTATTTCTGTTTTAATTCAGTTTATCTCATTTGCTTACTGAGTACTTAGTTGCCAGAAAGGAATTAGTAAGTGTACCTATGGTTCTTTCATCCTAACTGTATTGACTCCATTTAACTCACAGGGACAAACCTGATACATAAGAAACCTCTACAATGTAAGATTCTGTCGTAAGTATCAGATCAGTGGTATGGATGATGCTATAAATTAGGGAATGGTGCTCACTGTATATACTACAGTAAAAAAGGTGTCAGTGAGGAAGAAATATTTGAACTTTAATTCTAAAAATAGGTTAGATTTATATAATCTTGATTAGAGGAGTGATGAGTATTTCAGAACCTAAGGATGGCTTAAAGTAGGAAATAAGCATTTTGTTTTTACAAAAACCTGATCAAGCCTTTTGGACACTTCAGTTCTTGTTGATCTCCCCCTGGATCATCTGTGTATATTTGTATAATTTTACAGTTATTATTTTGTATGTTAATATAGATTTTATTTTGTTTCATTTTGTTTTTTGTGAGACAGTCTCTCTGTGTCGCCTGAGTAGAGTGCCATGGCGTCACAGCTCACAGGAACCTCTAACTCTTGGGCTTAAGCAATTCCCTTGCCTCTGCCTCCCCTCCCAAGTAGCTGGAACTATAGGCCGCTGCCACAACGCCTGACTATATTTTTTTTTTCTTGCAGTTGTCATTGTTGGCTGGCCCAGGACAGGTTAGAACCCACCACCCTTGGTGCATGTGACCCAGGACCATAACCATTGTGCCACGGGCGCAGAGTCGATGTAGTTATTTTTGTTTACTGTTTCACTTAGAAATATTATTTGCGAACTATAATTATCTCACCCAATCCCTATAATAATCACTGTATAGTTGAGGCTGTAGAGAATCACATGATCTTGTGATTACTCAAGGTTTTGAGGTTAAGGTGGTACAGCCAAGATTTAAGTCTAGGATTTTGGATTCCTAATCTAGTGCTTTTTCTCTCTACACTTGTTTTCCTGGCACAATCAAAATTCAAATTGTAGTCTTCATTTATCATAGAGTCTATTATGCCAGAGTTATATCTCCTATGTAAAAGGAAATAGTGGGATAAAAACTTAAATATATTTTGCTATAACCATTTTGAGTACTTTGTTAAGAAACCAAAAAAGAAGTGATACAAATAAAAAAAATTGGCTTGGCGCCCGTAGCACAGTGGTTACGGTGCCCGCCTCAGACACTGAAGTGCGCATGTTTGAACCCAGCCCTGGCCTGCTAAACAACAATGACAATTGCAACAAAAAAAACAGCTGGGTGTTGTGGCAGGCACACAGTAGTCCCAGCTACTTGGAAGGCTGAGGCAAGAGAATCACTTAAGCCCAAGAATTTGAGGTTGCTGTGAGCTGTGACAATACAGCACTCTACAGAGGGCAACGTAGTGGGACTCTGTCCAAAAAAAAAAAAAAGAATTGCTAAGTAGCAGTGAGATTTTTGATCACTCAGTCAAGTAGAAGAGTTTTTTGGTTTCTCTTTCTTTCCTTCTTTCTTTCTTTCTTTTTTTTTGAGACAGAGCCTCAAACTGTCCCCCTGGGTGGAGTGCTGTGGCACCACAGCTCACAGCAACCTCCAACTCCTGGGCTCAAGCAATTCTTCTGCCTCTGCCTCCCAAGTAGCTAGGATTACAGGCGCCAGCCACAACGCCTGGCTATTTTTTGGTTGCAGCCGTCATTGTTTGGCAGGCCCTGGCTGGATTCGAACCCACTGGCTCAGGTGTATGTGGCAGTCGCCCTAGCTGCTTGAGCTACAGGTGCCGAGCCAAGAAGAGTTTTTTTAAATGAACCAGAGATCTAGAGATTAAAGATACTGGTATACTAAGGCTATGCCTCAGTAAAACATGTGCATGGTTCAAGATGAAACCCCTATTTTCTTCTTGTTACAGTTAAAATAATTTCTTTTTTGTAATGAAGATCTGCTGGTTGTAGGTAGGTTTCCAATGTAAAGAATAAATAACATCATATAGGGAATGTGTTACAGATTTTAAGTGTTATTACATATATATTCATAGTTTTATTAATATTTCCGTACAGCTTTCTTTTTATAGCGCCCCATAAATTTTTCCTTTTATTCACTCAGCCTCCATTTGCTCTTCCAAAGATATTAGTGGCTCGGCTTGGCGCCTGTGGCTCAACGGGCTGCGGCGCTGGCCACGTACACCTGAGCTGGCGGGTTCAAATCCAGCCCTGGCCCGCCAAACAACAATGAAGGCTGCAACCAAAAAAATGGCCGGGCGTTGTGGCGGGCGCCTGTAGTCCCAGCTACTTGGGAGGCGGAGGCAAGAGACTCACTTGAGCCCAGGAATTGAAGGTTGCTGTGAGCTGTGAAGCCACAGCACTCTATCCAGGATGACAGCTTGAGGCTCTGTCTCAAAGAAAAAAAAAAAAAAGTCTCAGAAGCTTACAGTATCAGAGAAGGGTTTTTTTTTTCTTTGATAAGTTTTTTGTTGTTGTTGTTTTTGTAGAGACAGAATCTCACTCTCACCCTCGGTAGAGTGCTGTGGCATCACACAGCTCACAGCAACCTCCAGCTCCTGGGCTTAGGCAATTCTCTTGCCTCAGCCTCCTAAGTAGCTGGGACTACAGGCGTCCGCCACAACGCCCAGCTATTTTGTTGTTGTTGTTGCAGTTCAGCTGGGGCTGGGTTTGAACCTGCCACCCTTGGTATATGGGGCCGGCACCCTACTCACTGAGCCATAGGCGCTGCCTGATAAGATTTTTTTATTAATAAGAAGTTTTTGTTTTTTTTAAAGATATAGAGTCTCACTTTATCACCCTTGGTAGAGTGCCATGGCATCACAGCTCACAGCCACCTCCAACTCCTGGGCTTAGGTGATTCTTTTGCCTCAGCCTCCCAAGTAGCTGAGACTACAGGTGCCCGCTACAATGCCTGGCTATTTTTTTGCTGCAGTTTGGCTGGGCCAGGTTTGAACCTGCCACCCTCGGTATAGGGGGCCAGGGTCCTTCTCACTGAGCCACAGGCACCGCCCATATTAGAGAAGTTTTTAGGGGTCAAGTGTTCTGGAGCATGCTGGGATTCCCTCCAAAGTAGGTATCAACTGACTGTATCATCTCATGCCTCTCACCACGCTTGGGAATAAGGCTCAGACCCATTTACCCACTGATATGGAAGGATGACAGCTTTGTGAGGGGCCCAGAGCAGAAGGAACTCTGCAACAGGTCCAGGAAGGAGTGTGATCAGCCCTGCCACTTGGGCTACATGATCCAGAAGACTCCATGGTTCTAAAAGTATCTGCAGTGTAAGAAGAAGCCATGTGAAGCTTATGGTGAGCCTACCCTGAGAGTCACAATGTGGACAGCTGCAGATTTGCAGCAAGGCCATGTCATCTACATACACAGTTTGAAATCAGCTCGTGGATACTTGGTCCCAGTAGAGATGGACCTCGTGACCATGCCACATCAAATGACCGTGCATCAAGAACTGCTTGCTCATTATGGCCAGGCGCAGTAGCTCATGCCTATAACCCTAGCTCTCTGGGAGGCGGAAGTGGGTAGGTTACTTGAGCTTAGGAGTTTGAGACCAGCCTGAGCAAGAGTGAGACCCCATCTACTAAAAACAGAAAAACTAGCCAGGTGTGCTGGTGGGTGCCTATAATCCCAGCTACTTGGGAGGTTGAAGCAAAGGTTTAAGTTGAAAAGATTGAGGTTGTTATGAGTTATGATGATGCCATAGCACTTACCTGGGTGACAGTGTGAGGCTGTCTGGAAAAAAAGAGCTGCCCAACATGAGCTGGGATCTGTGATGTCAGATCCACCATGTCACGAGGACAGGCAGGCTCAACATCAACCCATCGTAAGACAGGAGGTACACCAGCACTGAGCAGAGCAAGGCCGGGGGCCCAGTGAGCCGCACGAGCAGGAAGACAAGACCCCGTAACATCCACTGCTCTTGCTCCAGTGCCTCTCTGCTGGCTCATGGATATAGTTATGGGGAGGCTTCTGCAGGAGGATAAAGAATCAACTTGTTTATTTATTTTTGTTTGTAATTTTTGGCCGGGGCTGGGCTTGAACCCACCACTTCTGGCATATGGGATCAGCGCCCTACCCCTTTGAGCCACAGGCGCTGCCCAAGAACCAACCTGTTTATGGAGGATTTGTTTTAGTATGTAAGAGTGGAAAACGGAAGGCATGTGCACTGCAGCCTCACTCAGGGATAGCCCTGGAAGACAGTGATAAGAGGAAATTCTTCCACAGGCATTGTGTCTGGTGGTACATCAGGTCATCCATTTCATATGGGAAAAGAAATGGCTCAAGGTAAGACTAGATAAAGACCCAGAGTACGGGGAATAGAGAATTGTTCACTGGTTGGTTAGGGGCCTAAAATAAAAATATTGGGAGACTGGGGACAAACAATTCAGGGGAAATGCCACAGATGGACCCATGAGCACGGGCACAGAGTATGACGATCACTGTATTCTAAGTTATCATATCCTGATTCCTACCAGCCAGCAATCAACCAGAAGAGGCAGCAGCAACCAAGAGGACAATTCAGCCGATTGACTCAACAATCTCCGCTATCCTGGTGCTGGCATGATGGGCCCACAAGATAAATCATGGTGGCAGGGACAGAGGATACGCCTCCACCCAAAGTCAAGGGCTTGTACTCACCAAGGCTGATTCAGCTGTTGCTGCTATTGAAAGCCCATCCTTTTTTTTTTTTTTTTGAGATAGAGCTTCAAGCTGTTGCCCTAGGTAGAGTGCCATGGCATCGCTGCTCACAGCAACCTCCAACTTCTGGGCTTAAGCAATTCTCTTGCCTCTGCCTCCCAAGTAGCTGGGACCACAGGCACCCGCCACAATGTCCGGCTCTTTTTTGGTTGCAGCCGTCCTTGTTGTTTGGCGGGCCCAGGCTGGATTCGAACCCACCAGCTCAGGTGTATGTGGCTGGTGCCTTATCCGTTTGAGCCACAGACGCTGAGCCTGAAAGCCTATCCTGACAACAACAGAGGCTAATGCTGAGACCTGAATATTGGGTCATCTCTTGAAACTAACCAGTCACTTGGTAGTTAGGTTGACTGCATTGAGACCCCTTTCCACCTGGGAAGGGGGAGCAATTCGCCTTGACTAGAAGTGACGCATTCTGAGCCTGGGTTTGTCTTTCCTGCCAGCAGGGCCTGGTCAGTACATAGCTCAGGGCACCTGTTAGAAGTATAGCAAGGAGCATGAGACCATGGTCCCACTGTTCCTACCACATACTGTACCAAAGCTGCCAGACTAGGAGAGCGGTGGTACTCAAAGGGGGGCGACTTCTGTTCCCCACAACAAAGAATTATCTGGCCCCAAATGTCAATGCACTGCTGTTGAAAAACTCCATGAAAGTTAGTCAGGCGTTGTGATGGGCGCCTGTATTCCCAGCTACTTGGGAGGCTGAGGCAAGAGACTCGCTTAAGCCCAAGAGCTGGAGGTTGCTGTGAGCTGTGATGCCACAGCACTCTACCGAGGGTGACAAAATGAGACTCTGTCTCAAAAAAAAAAAAAGTCATGAAAAAGCAATCAAGGAACAGCTGTGGCACCAGCCTGGTGATGACCCCCTGTGAGAATGGGGCATAGTACACATCCTCAACTCATGGCTATTATGTAGTTCCATAGACCCAATTGGGAGAAGACTTGGGTCTGAGAACCAAGGGGTGGGGAGAAGTAGCCTTGTTTACCCCCAATGACCTGCTTTTGGACTTTGTCCTTCCCATCTCCAAAACTCAGGTCTATAGGACTAGCCAGAGGTCCCAGCTCCCGGACAAGGAATGCTTCTTCCAGAGGACACAAAAGCTTTAAACTATGACTGCTACCCAATCAATTTAGAACGCCACGGCAAAAGTCCAGCAGACGAGGAAAGGAGCCACTACACTGGCAGGAGTGGTTGACCTTGATCACGAGGAGGCAGGGTGGCTGATAGACATCTCTGCCCCTTTTCTTTTTAAATGGTGAAAGGATAAATATTTAGAATTAGCCAGCTGGACTTGGTTTAGATGATCCAAATTTTGTTGGTAACATCCAAAGCACTGTCCTCAGGGGTCAGCTAAACCCATGCCCCCTCTCCATCAGGCCTGATCATGTGCTTAGCAGGCTACACCAGTGTCATGGGGCTTCTTCCCAGCCTGTCTGATCTGGGGCTAGTTGGCACCCATAATGAACATGAGCACACTGCTGTCTTCTACCTTCTCACGGCAAGCTCAGGGGTCGGGGGGAACCTGACAATTGCAAAGTGGTTAAGTTTGTTTCTCTGGGGGGCTCTTCCAAGGATGTCTGGGCTCCAGAGCTGTAGTGTCTTTGGCCACTAGAAGGTGGGTGACGTACAGATCTCCTGTTCTCTGAGGCTGTAGATGCCTGTTAGCACTGCCTTCTTGGCCTTCAAAGCCTTTGTTTTGGCTTCAGTTTCGGGAGGGGCAAGAGCTTCCTTCTTTGCCTTTGACACCATCTTGTGAAAAGCCCCTCTGCCCAATTCTGAAGATAAGTAGGTAAGTTTGCTAGCCATAATCTGGGATGGGCATGGTGATTAGGGTCTCAGATGCCTCAGGGATGAGGGTCTGAGCCGCCTTGTCTGGATGAGAAGTGGTAGGTGAGGGTGAAGGGCATCTGGAACGGGGAATGGAGAGAGGAAGCTGAGTACTAGCACCCTCCAGATCAGATGCGGCATTGAGAGTTGCAGCTTAGCACCCCCAATCTTATTCTAAGTTTCCACAGGAAAACAAACCAATCAAACTAGGTCAGGCAGGCTTTTGTAGGCCATAGCAAGGAATGTGGATAAGTTTATTTTCATAGAGAAAATTCCCAGTCCTTTTCCCTTGCTCAGTTTCTATAAAGTTGGCACCTAGGCACATTATACTTCCTTGTATTCTAGGCAGAGAGTAGATGAAGTCTTTATGGAGAAATTCTACAGATACTGACATTTGGGGTCCTCCAATGAAACAGCCAGCTCCTTGCACCATAATCCTACAGTGAATCCCACCAGCATACAAGCCTATTCCATCACAAAAAACTTCCAGTCTGCATTTAGTGCCTCATTCTTTAAAAAGAGGCCAGGAAGGACAACCAAACTGAGGAAAGCCTCTACCATAAACAGTAAATTTTTTTTTTTTGAGATAGAGCCTCAAGCTGTCACCCTGGATAGAGTGCTGTGGCATCACAGCTCACAGCAACCTCCAATTCCTGGGCTCAAGCGAGTCTCCGGCCTCCGCCTCCCAAGTAGCTGGGACTACAGGTGCCTGCCACACGCCCGGACATTTTTTTTTGGTTGTAACCATCATTGTTGTTTGGCGGGCCCGGGCTGGATTCGAACCCGCCAGCTCAGGTGTACATGGCTGGTGCCTTAGCCGCTTGAGCCATAGGCACCGAGCCCCATAAAGAGTAAATTGACAGAGAAAGGAAACTAATGTAAGGAATAAGAAGAAACTTCGAAAGTTATAATAAAGATCATTAAGGAAATGAGGAAAATGCATCCATAAAATATGATAGAATGCTATTTAAAAAAACATTTGGGCAGTTCCAGAGCAAGATGGCGGCTGAGTAACAGCTTCCTTGCAACTGGGCACAGTGAGACTGGGGAGAGAGGAATTCAGGCATCTCTGGCTGGCGGGATCTGCCCAGAAACATCCCTTTGGGGACACAGAGAGACAGCGTGAGACTTCTGGACCCCCTGAGGAAGGCAAAAGCAGTGGAGATCTGGCAAGTAGTTGCGTGTGTTCGTTCGGTCTA
>CAUYRH010124398.1:0-23518 GCA_963574655.1 Perodicticus potto | reverse complement strand
CTGTTCCCTTGCTCTTTTTCATGCTCTCTTTCCCTTTTACCTTCCACCATGTATTGGGGCATGACTAAGCATATAGAATAAAAAATGAGAAAATATCATGAATGTTATATCAATCAGGTTGATAAAAATATCTCCGATTGTATGTGAAGCCCGCACACTGCACCCCATGACTGAATTTTTGTACACAGCTATGACTCTATAAAAAATAATAAAAATAAAAAATAAAAAAAAGAAACCCTTTTATTTGGGGACCATTTGTTTTGTACCATTTTACATGCATTTTTCCTGTATTAAAGTTTAAATATGTCCACATCCTCAATGACACATGTTATTTCTTGTCTTTTTGATTGCAGCCACCCTGAGGTATATGTGGTATCACTTAGATATACATATGCAGTATGTAGAAAAGCATAAGATATTTAATATTGTCAAAATTGTAGTGATGTGATAAGCAATGTAACCTAAGCAGGAAAATGAAATAGACAAGGACAAAAACACAAAATTGAATGCCTAATGATTTTGAATGACTTCCCTGAGGTCAATTTTTTTAGTTACTGGCACTACTGAGTTTCCTGAGTCTTTGACAGGCTCTTGCCCTAAGACTTAATTTAAATTTAATTTGTAACATCCTCTTAGTCTTTTGGCAAATGCTAGGCTTGAAACTCTACTCACCAACATTCAGAATACTATTCTACCATGTATCACATAGCGTTTACTATACTATCATGTTATACTCACCCCAAACATTTCAACATTAATGAATAGAGATTTCTCCTAACATGTTCATAACTCTGTAACCCTGAAGAGTGTGCAATCTTTTTTCTGCACCATATTGGAAAAATTAGAGTTGTCCTGAGTCACACATTAAATAGCACAGGCACTAACAAAAGCTGATGAGGAAGAAAAAAAAGATCCTTGCATACTTTTTGTGATATCTGCCACCACAGATAAGCAAAAGAGACCTCCCCTAATCCACATCCTGCCTGCTGGCTGTGGGTTGAACACTTCTGAGTCTCTTTCCACACAGTGTTTTCAATGGGAAGGAATAAAGAGGCACTTTAGATTCATGGACATCGGTACTTAAACTGGTCATGAGCTACCAGCAGGAGAAATGGCAAGACAGAGAAGTCCCCAAGGCATTCTTCAGCTAGTAGGTTGAACAAATATCTTTTCTTGTATATCTCAAGTACTTACCTGGATGATCTCAGTCGTTGTTCACAGAATTTGCTCCTCCTAATTCCCTTCCCAATTATTCCTCCATTTTGTGGTCACAATATTGACTTAACTACACTCTCTTCCTAATTCCATCATTCTCATTTTATCCTTGCATATGTGAGTAGTTTGTAAAATAAGGTATATTCTTCTTGACCCAATCAATGTCTCATGGACAGACTCTTTCACTGATTGAATACATGTTATTTTATCAAAATTGTTTTTAAATAAAGCCGATAAAATATTTCCAAACTTAACCCTATAGAGAACAACCAGCATGTTTCCTTTCCCAGATATGATTTAACCTAAAGATTTATATTTATTTAAATACTAATGTACGTTCCCAATCAGCACTTTCTTCGAATTACATATAATTCTCCTTTTCCTGGTGATTATATGTTTTCCTCTGCTTTCGCTACAGATTCTCTGCTGATCTCTTGACCCTGCACTCTGTGCTCAGCTTAACATAGCTGCCTCAACGTGGGACTTCTTTGTACTGTTTCTTCAGTGAACTGTAGGAAAGTGATCAAAACCACGCTGTCACCCTACGCTCATCCAAATATTACCATCACAGATCGCTGCCTCTCCTTAGAATCGTTAAAATTTATCTGCATGGTGGTGCCCGTGGCTCAGGGTGTAGGGTGCCAGCCCCATATGCCGGAGGGGGCAGGTTCAAACCCAGCCCTGGCCAAAAACCGCACCAAAAAAAAAAAAAAAAAAAATTATCTGCATGATGAGATAAAGTTTCATTTATTTGAGGACTTCTACTTTTTAAAAGTTTGACATATTTCTTTTTTTTTAATTTTTATTAAATCATAACTGTGTACATTGGTGCAATCATGGGGCACGATGTGCTGACTTCATATACAATCTGAAATATTTTCATTGAACTATTTAACATAGCCTTCAAGGCCTTTTAATCACTATATGGAGACATTTATATTCTACATTTAGTAATTTTCTATTGAAGCTTTATTCAATCAAAATAATTTCTCTTTATTATCATATCTTGTTGCACTATTATGTTTTATTTATTTATTTATGTATTTATTTGAGACAGAGTCTCACATGGTCAATCTTAGTAGAGTGCCACGGTCTCTTAGTGCAAAGCAACCTCAAACTCTTGGGTTTACACAATTCTTTTGCTTTAGCCTCCCAGGTAGCTGGGACTACAGGCTCCCACCACAACGCCTGGCTATTTTTTTTTTTAGAGATGAGGGTCTCCCTCTTGCTCAGGTTGGTCTCAAACTCATGAGCTCAGGCAATCCATCCAGCTCGGCCTCCCAAGTGGTGGGATTATAGGTGGCAACCACCACACCTGGCCCTTACACTGCTATATTTAACTTGAGAAAAAACGGTGAATATGATAATGGTATTGAAACCAATTCTACTAGAATGTAAAATACTTACATATGGTGAGTGAAGCTATTCTTCTATTTATATGCTAACCTTATTTTATTATAATTATTTTCAATACACTTATGAGGGATATATGAGGTTTTGAGTTGTTTGTTAATGGCTAATCTTTCTGAGTAATTAAAAATAATACAAAATTGACCAGTGATAATCCAAAATGATTAGAAAATTCATTAAAATTATGAATGATATTTATTTGGAAAATGATTGTCACTATATACATGATAATGTATGATTTACAACTTCAGGAAACTTATACCTGAGTCTGTCACTAGCTATCTGATTAAGCACCACTCACAGTCAGGAGAGACAAGCGATTAAAGAAACTTTATAATATACATATGTTTTTAATTGAGACAGAGTCTTACTTTGTGTCACTTGGTAGAGTGCTGTGGAGTCACTGCTCTCAGCAACCTCAAACCCTTGGGCCCAAGTGATTCCCTTGCCTCAGCCTCCCAAGTAGCTGAGACTACAGGCACCTGCCACAATGGCTGGCTATTTGTTTGTTTTAGAGGTCCTGGCTGGGTTCAAAGCCAGCAGCCCTGGTGCATGTGGCCGTGCATAAGCCATAAGTGACGCCTGTGTAATTTTTTTTTTTTTTTGCAGTTCAGCAGGGGCCGGGCTTGAACCCGCCACCTTTGGTATATAGGGCCGGTGCCCTACTCGCTGAGCCACAGGCACCGCCCCTTTATAATCTTTTTATTGCTAATTTTTCTATTTTAGTGTTGGAAAGTTGAGGGTATTAATTTCAGCCAAAACCAAAATTAAACAATTATAAAAAACTAACAGGTTTTAGACCCATATTATTCAATCTATCGTCTCCGTTCCAGTTAAGAACCTTTATTTGAACATATAACGTATACGCATATACTTTATGAACTGTTATTATGCAAAATGATTATAAAATGATCATTCTGCCCAATAAATCCAATAATGGATTCTATTTTCAGGTTTGAAGAGCACAGATCCTTATTTATTTATTTATTTCATCAAGTTAAATAAATCTATTTTTTGCTTTGTATATTTGTATTTCCACTGGTAGTTTTCTAAAGTTTTGACAGGTTGACTTTGTATTTTTTATCTTTCTCTTTTACCTAAATTGACTTAGTAATTCAGGCAAAAAAATGAATTTTCTTTCCATCAATAATGACCATAAAACTAGTAATAAAAATAGTCATACAAAGTTTTCTCATTAATAAATATTTTCAAAGTCATTGGGTTTAGATTATTCTTTGAGAGTGTTATAGCATAAGTATTAGCATTAAACTGAAAAGTAGATTGTATGGTATAAAATGTAAATTAATACATGAAACCATACATAAGTCTACTTTGTTTTAAACTACCTCTTTTATTATCAGATAAATATTTATGCAGAACCAAAATATCATTGTGTACTGAGTAAAGCAAATGATTTTGGTGAATAGTATTGTGAAATAGAAAGCAGAGTATACCCAAAAGTGAAGCGACTGGTATTCAGCCTGAGTATGAAGAAAGCCAAAGTGATTACTGAGATTTCAAATTGTTCTTTCTTTATAATACACCAAGACTTTTATCCATTTTTAACATCATATTGAACGACAATGGGGATATTTTAGTGCTCTTTGAGTTTACTATGAAAATGTGCAGGAATAAATAAATACCTGAATTTTACATAAGTGCATAATAATAGTTTGGCTATGGTACAGAAATAAAACAGATAATGAGTTGCAGGCCTAAGAGGAAAGCACATTATCATAGTACACAAATTTTACTTAAGTTACAGAATTCTGAGACTATTGACTGTGATGATGTGTGAAAAGCATTCAGAATAGCCTAGTACCTAAAAAAGCACGTAGTAAATGTGCAAAAGTGGATCCAGAAAATTAAGGAGGCCCCCCAATATTGTATTGTTATTGACTTTAAAAAGTCTTTCTCTTTTAATTATACTGCAGAAGAAAGTCAAGCCTCATTTTGCCTTTATACGTATAATAATGTGTGCTATAATTGTTCATCATACTGCTTTAAGGATACCTGACATCTGGATACAGATGTCAAATAGCTGGGACTTAGTGACACCACCATGAATTTTACTAAACTCCATTGGTGATAATTCAATTATTAAGTTTATCAAAAATGAATTAAAAAAACTGGTAGTAGCTCATACTACAGAGTAGAACTACCTTACACGTATAAGATGACTGAAGGCTTACATAAATAAAGAAAAAAAAGACACGTAAGGTGCATCTTACAAGTGTACATGTGAAATTTACTAGGTGTAGAATATAAATGTCTGAACACAATAACTAAGAAAATGCTGTGAAGGCTATGTTAACTAGTTTCATGAAAATATTTCAAATTGTATATAAAACCAGCGCATTGTTCCCCGTCATTGCATTAATGCACACAGCTATGATTTAAAAAAAAAAAAAAAGAAAGAAAAAAGAAAAGAAAAGAAAGAGCTTAGTTATGTTGGAGTCAATAAAAATATTCTGTAGTAATTTAATTCAGTTTTTGGACCACTTTAAAGCAATGCTTACTGGGTCTTTTGTATTTTGGAAATTCCAACACATATTTTCAACTATATGGGGGATCATAGCAGTCAGCTGTGGCTGCCAGAAGTACCATAGGCTATGTTGCTTCAGAAGGCAAATTTGCTGAATGCTCACAGTTCTGGAGGATGGTCTGTCCAAGATTGAGGTGCTGGCTTATTTGGCTGCCTGGAAGTGATCTCTTCCTGTCTTTCACCTCACTGTGTGTTCACATGACCTTTCCTTGGTGTAGAAAAAGGCAAAAAGCAAACTTATTGATTTCTCTTCTTTGAAATGTAGTGATCCTATCATGAAGTCACCACCTTCATTACCTCATCTAATTACCTTATGTAATCCTATTTTTATTCATAAAGCATGACATATGTGGTTAAGCCTTCAAGAAATGAATCCAAGTAGAACACAAATATTCAGTCTATAATTAGGAATCTAGATGTGATGTTTGCTAACTTTGAGGGATAGGATTAGATGGCCGTGGTAATGTTTGAAAGACTTTTTCATAAGAAAGTCCCTGCTTACCAAAAGTCTCTAATTAAATTGAACTGGTACTTTCAGGAAAATATTACAGAGTAAGGAACAAAAGGCTACTGAATGCTCTAAGAGCACAGTTCCATCTCCTTTTAGAGACTGAATTCTTACCATGCTATGTGCAGTGAGTCCAAGGTTTGACTTTTTGGAAGATTCAACTAAAAATTAAATGATGTATTAATAAAGAAAAAAATACGATTTTTAGAAAGGGAGGACATATAAAAAAATTGAATGAAGATGTAATCTGCTATCCTAAAATTGTAAGTTAAAAGAAGAAAATTGTGAAAAAGATACAGAACTCAGAGTACCTGAATACATAAAATGAAAATTTAGCCTATAACACAACATTTTAGCTGCTTATTACCATGAAGAAATATTTATATTTTATATACAATTCCTAGAAATGATCCAGGTTTCTGAAGATCAAAGGCTAATGCCCATGGGCAATTACTGGTCTGTAATTAATGAATGTTACTTTGGAACACATTTCCATACAGAATTGTCCTTTTATAATCACTCAGTAATTATGACTCAAGAAAAATCTTAGACTATAATCACTGAAGCTTGTGTATAAACCTTTTTCTCTCTAGTACAGGGGTTAAAAATAGGATATGTATGGGAAGGAAATATCCATAATAATGATCAACACTTGGTGTTAATAACGTACATATAAATTATAAGTTAAATTATACTGATAGAGGTATAATTATGGCATCATTATAGGATGCAATGAGTTTATGTGGAATAAATATTTTGATAATATTGAATATGTTACTGATTTATGTGTAAACTTAAAATGATAACCCCAGGGCTTTCTAAATATAGAAAACAGCTCTCCAATTTACACAAGCTGTATAATAAAATCACAATACAGCAATTCAATTTACCTGCTAAAAGTAACACACATCCTTTTTAAAAGGTAAAGAAAAAATTATTCAATTCTTAAACAATATTTATCTTTGATGTACAAAGGATTACAGTTTATTTACCAGATATTATTTTTTCCCAATTCAAATATTCCGTTGGAATAGGACATAGGAAATGACATAGTAAACAAATATATAGTTTGGAATGTTATCTGGGATATAAGCATTATTGTGGAAGGTTTATAATTTGAACAGCTACTAAGTTAATAAGGTGACTATAAGAAATGGTAGGTCAAGAAGTATATTTAAGTATAGTCATGTGTCACTTAACATTACATCCTAAAAAATATATTTGTAGGCAATTTTATTATTGTGCCAATATCATTGTGTCTACTTACATAAACCTACATAGTACAGCCTAGTATATATTTAGGCAATGTGTCATAGCCTATGGAGTGTAAGTTACAAAGCTCTACAGTGTGATATTGTACCAAATATCGTAAGAAATTGAAACACAATGGAAAATGTTTATCTGTTTCAACATATCTAAATATGGAAAAGATAGAATAAAATATGGTATCATAATCTTCTGAGACCACCTTTATATATGCAGTTTGTTGTTGACCGAAATGTCATTATGCCCGACTATATTGGATTTCAGAAGACAATGAGACTTTAATCCTGTCTATTAGAGAACCTCAGGGGAAGCATTAGGGAACCTGCCTACAGTTCAACACAGCCTCCAATATCTGCTAAGAGACGTGCTAGTACTGGTTTAGACATATTACTAAGCTGATAAAAGTGATGGATGGGACTATTTCCAGAGAATAATATATCCTTACTATATTATTGTGGGGAGTGGGCTATGGCCTGCAGGGCCCCCACAGCCTAGAAAACGCTCAGGGAGTGACCCCCAACCACTTCTCCTCCTATAACAACATTCTGTCCAGAAGTCACGTAGCTCATGCTTACAGCAAGCACACAGTTTTCCCTCTTTGAGGTTGATCTCTACCCCCTGTGCTAAGATTTATCCAACCATGTTAAGACACTGTATGAATAAAGCTGTATCCAAGGTTCGGGTGCTGGCTTGCAGCTATCAGCTGCGTCAGTCCTCCCAACGCCATCCTATCTTTCATCTCCTGTCTTTCTTTGTCTCTCCCTGTCTTTCATGGCTTTGTTTCTGCAGTTCCCACCATTTCCACTCAGGTCAACTCTCCTTCCTCACCTGGGTTACAAGAGATCTCTATCTTATGGCAGGTCGCGATATATTATTATACTTGATATGTGAATAATAGCTTTTTGCACGGAGCAGGTTAATATCAGGTGGAATTTCTCTATGCACCACCCTCTCTTGTTTGGAAGTGGTCACAGGAGTCTTCTCTTTCTACTCCAAGAAGCAATACATGGAACTGATGCTTCACCTTCATGAGCTTGCAAAATTGACATTTCACTTTCCAGGGATGTTGTCCCCAAATTTCATGGATGCTCTATTTATTTACAAATTTTAAATTATTTCTTTATGTGTTTTACTTTGAATTTTTTGTGTCTCTAGATTAGGTTGACTAATCTTTTGTTCTATAGTGTCTAGTTTGTTGTTAATCATAACGAGGCAGTTTTTCTCTCAGATACTGTAATTGGGGTGCTGAGAGTTTGATTTTATCTTTCTTTCTTGTATCTGTTTAACTTTCACACTATTGTCTAATGTTTTGCACCAAATAAAGCATAGTAATGATAGCTGTTTTAATATCCTTGCCTGCTATTTCTTTCATCTTTTTTATTTTTAGACTTGTTCCTATTGATTTTTCTCCTCTTTGTGAGTTGCATTTTATTGCTTTCTTGAATTCCTGGTGATATTTTATTGGATGCCAGACATTATGATGTTTAAATTCTTTGTCTGTATTTTTTATATCCTCATTAATATTCTTGAGCTTTGTTCTGGAATATTGTTAAATTATTTGAAACTAACCCCTTTAGACTTGCTTTTAAGATTTGTTACATAGCAACAGTGAAACTTTGAGTCATGGGCTAATTTTGTCCCATTACTGAGACAGATTTCTTAGTGCTCTACTTGATGCTTCCCAGATTACTTTGTTTTAAGTTTTGCTATTGGGGATAAGAGTGATTTCCAGTCGTGTGTGAATTTTTAGAATTGTTTCCTATAAATCTTTCACATCATTCTTTCTGTGACCAAGTGTAGTTTCCTCACTTGGATGAGTTAGTACAAAATTACTGACCTAAGGGGACGCTTTGCAGAGGTCCAGAGCTCTGTGCAAGCTTCTCATCTCCGGTATTTTTTCTTAAATACTCTTACCACCTCCACTTCTTGGATTCCTATTTTGTTCTCTTAATCTTAGTCCAAGTCTTGGCCTTGGACAGCATTATACTGTGGATTTACAGATGCTCCTCCACTTACAATGGGGTTACATATTGTTAAATTTTGAATAAGTTGAAAATATCATAAGTTAAAATGCATTTAATACAGTTAAAGTACCAAACCTTATAGCTTACCCTAACCTATGGTAAACATGCTCAGAACACGTACATTAGCCTACAGTGGGGGACAAAATCAGTTGGCAACACAGGACATTGTGCAAGGGTGTCCAATTCCCCCCCCCCCATCAGATTAGAAATAGATGTGTTATCTTGGGTGAGACATGACATAAACAAAGTCTACTGAAAACGATCTAGCCCTATAAAGGTCCCTGCATACTTTTTGTTATATCTTATACCTTAGATAAACAAAAAAAGTCCTCACAAAATGAGCATGAGGCCCTCAAGCCACAGGCTGGACATCCCTACTAGCTTATTAGTTGTTTACCTTCACTATCGCCTGATGCTGTAGAGCTTTGGCTCACTGCCAGTAAGGTATGATAACAATCAACATCATAAGAGAGTTATCATATCATAGCACATATCATTAGCCTGGGAAAGGATCAAAATTCAAAATTTGAAGCATAGTTTTTACTAAATGTGTATGGTTTTTGCACCATTGTTTCGTAAACAAAAAAAAATTGTCGAACATGAAAAATGTTCAATATCACTAACCAGCACTGAAATGCAAATTAAACCACAATGAGATATCACCTTGCCCCTTATAGAATGACCATTGTTAAAAAGTCAAAAAACAACAGATGCTGGTGAGAATGCAGAAAGGAACATTTTATACACTGTTGGTGGGACTGAAAATTAGCACAACTTGTATGGAAAAGAGTATGGAGATTCCTCAATGAAATAAATGTGGATATACATTTGTTCCAGCAATCCCACTATGAGTTATCTATCCAGAGGAATCATTTTATGAAAAAAGACATATGCACTCAAATGTTTCCTGCAGCACAATTCACAATTGTAAAGATGTGAATTAAACGGAAGTGCCCATCTTGTGATGAGTGACTATAGAAAATGTGGTATATCCCTCCATACCATACTTAGCCATTAAAAGGGATGAAATAATGTCTTTGCAGCAACTTGGAAGGAAACAGAGACCATTACCCTAAGGATCTTAGTAATGGAAAAGCAAACACTGAATGTTCTCACTAATAAGTGGAGCTAAGTTACAATCATAGAGACATAAAGAACATTTCAAAACAAGGAGGGAATAAAGTACAAGGAAAGCAAATGACAAAAACTTACCTTTCTGGTACAATGAACTATTTTGGTGATAGGCAAAAAAAAGTCCTGATTAAGCCTTATACCAAGTATCTAGGGAACAAAAACATTTGTACTGCCTTTATATTTTTAAATAAAAATATCTGTAAGTTGAGCTCTCATAAGTCAGGACTGTTTGCTTTGTCAATATAATAAGCCTTGTGCACCCATAGGGTTCACCTCTTTTATTTCCTTTTCTCAGGGATCAGTGTCCTATGTAGCCTATTGACTCAATTTGGCAAAATGATTGTTTCAAATATTATGCCCAAAGTTTTATTTGTTTCAATTATGAGTATAAATTCAGTCTATGATATTATACCATCTTGTCTAGAAACAAACATTTCTTTGCTACATTTACATTTTTACTGACCTTAAAAATGTTTTAAAGTGTTTTTGAATATGTACTACACATCTAATTATTTATTATTTCATGTGGAAAATAGTTGGGTCTTAGAGAAAATTATAATTTTCAGTTACTTATTCCTTTAACATGTATGCATAGCATATCACTTTTTAAGATATAGGCTTATTCTAAATTATCTATCAGAGGATTTTTACAAAGTTTTCCCCTTAATAATAGTTTGCAGACTAGTGGTAAAACCAGGCAAGTGTATGAACAAAGAACTTTAGGGGAAACAGAATTAATCCATGCTATAATGATGTTATTTTATTTCCCCATTCACTGGACAGCAGGATGTTTTATGAGGTAAAAAATATAAAGATAATTTTTAAATGAAATTAAAAAAAGTTGTCTATACAAAGGCCAAAAAGAAAAGGGTATATATAGGTCCAGTCATGATGGCATTATGGCAACATAATATCATTGTCATATAGAATACATGAAGGGAAATATAAGCAGGAAGTCTTTAGAAGGAGTTAAAATAATGTGAAAAGAGGTGAATATCACTTTTGTTATTGGGACTTTGCATTTGTGAATTAAACCTAAGTGCCCATCATCCGATGAGAGAATACAGGTGACCATGGAAAGAGAAAGACAATCAGAATTAGGTTGAGGTGTAAGTCTCAGGGTAAGAAGAGCAACTTGGAAGTAATGCAATTGAGATTTCTTAAGACTCTTGTCCTGAAGTTACTATGGAAGAATGGCATTATTATTAAAATTTAAAAGGGACAAATCAGAAGTTTAGTTATAGTAAAATCAAAACATAGAGGTACAGAAATACAATCATCCCTCATTATCTGCAGGGAATTTGTTCCAGGCGCCCCATGGATCCAAAATCTGTAGACGCTGAAGTGTTTTCTGTAAAATGATATGTATTTGTATGCAACCTCAATCTCTCCTCTCCCATGCTTTCAATAATGCCTCAGTTACTCGCAATATCTAATACAATGTAAATTCTATTTCAAAGGTTTTAATATTATATTTTTATTTATATTATGTTTTATTCAGGTATCGTTATTTGTTATTGTTTAGTTTTCTGAATATTTCTGGCATGTGGTTGGTTGAATCTTTAGATGCAAAACCTATGAGTGCTGAGGGCCAACTTAATATGTAGCTGCTATAAATTCAAGGTTAGATTGTTAAAATAATTGTGTAAGTACTGACTCTACATAAATAATGGTGTGACATTATTACAAAACTACTCAAGTTTGTGACAGATTGTGAGGAAAAGAAATGACTTCTACAAACTTACTCTTAGAGTTTAATTTAACCTCAGCTTTACTGCTGTGTTTTTAGACAAAATAAGCCTATCCCATTCAGTCTATGAGTAGACACAGGTGCTTTAAATAAGGAAAATAGTAAATATTTTAGAAATATGGTTGTTAGAGTTGTTATATAATCAATGACTTTTGTTTTGTTAATTGCTAACCTTATTTCTTGCTAGACATTGTTTTCTCCAGTGTCATGTTGCTAACCATTGAACACAACAAAAAACATGCTGTTCCAAAGTTGGCTTTGTGCAGGTGACCTAGAAGTGAAAGACTAATGTCACTCTGCTGGTCTTCTAAACATCTATTCCCTTGCCTGAGTGGTTTGTAATATCAAAAGATTGATAGATGTGCCGTTACGTATGTTTACTTTTCTCCCTGGGCTTTTGTTTGTCCAAAGGTTGTGACAAACATTTTGAAAGAAAACTGTTTTCATTGAACTTGGGGGAGAGGAAAAAAAGAAACCCTGTCAACTCTAATAAAAGTCAGTTGACACAAACAGCATGCAGCATAGAGAAATAAAGGAGCAGCACATTCTCTGTAAAATCTCGGTATTTCTGAAGAAGATTTTTATTGTCTTCAGGATTTCATGAAGATCAAATCTGAAATGATACATTTTTGGGTCATGAAATAGCAACTCATAAATGTTAAAATTCACTGTTTCCCATTGTTCTTTCTCTCATTCTTACAAAGGTTTTAAATTCACTGGTTACTTTCCATTATGCTGCTCTAACTGCTAACAGAAGATTGATTATAAAAGATGTCTTAAGAAATTATGGATTTTTCTAACCCAGAATCATTCTTCTTACAAAGGACAGATGTCTACTCAACAATCGCAAGTATAAAGCAAGCAAAATCAATTGTTACTAGAACATCAGGGGTCTTTCTAACTAAACTAAAAATTGTAAGGCTCTTAAGTCTTCAAAGCTGCTAATAACAAATATTGGTGTTAAGTTCTAAATGAGATCAGGTGATTACGTCAGTGCTCTGTGAACACTGGTTTCAGACCTACATCATTACCATGTAGAGTATACAGTGCATATTCTTTTTTTCTTCTATTCTTCTACTCTTGATGTTAATAATGATTAGCTTGAATGTTAAAAATAAACAAAATTTTATAGGCCCTCTACATTTCATTCTTTCCAAATTATGATTATGGTTTATTAACCATTCCTACACATTCAAACATTATCAAGCTAATTTTCTCTTAGTAAAAAGTGAGGCTGGACTTCTCAGAGCAATTGGACATTAAAACTGTTCTTCCATCGTTAGTTCTTTTCATCACCTCAAGGAAACGGTGCAACATGAGATTACAGTAGGCTAAACTACATATGCCTGTTATAAAAACTTTGTTGATAATTTTTGTACATATTATACTTTAATATACATTGTTATTAAATGTGAAAATCCTTTCAAACCTGGATACTTTTTAAGGCAGTAAAAGAGGAGTATCTTTAGCCTTCCTTCTTTTTACTTTAATTCCTTTACAGAACAAGGTATTTGGTTTGTAAACATGTAAAACTAAACCAGCTTTAGTCTTTGCAAACAATAACATATAGTAGAAGTGATGGTATTCTGCCTCTTATGTGTAGTGTTAGGCCATATAAAGCAGTGTTTTTTCTCTAGGGAGCTCTTCCCCTCCTAAAGAAAAATCACTGGCTCTGGTAGGAAATCCCATAATTAATATTCTGGGGATATTAATGTCCGTGTGACAAAGAACCGACGTCTCAGTCCTTCATTTGAAAAAGGCTGATGTCTCAGTTCCCAACGATCAGGGAAGGCTGAGGCCTGTAGCCTCAGGGAGGAGCCTGGAATTGGATATTTTGAGAGCTGCAGAAAGACACGCGGAAACAGTTGTGAGCTAACTGCTTGAATACACAAAGAAAAACCTTACGCAGGAATCATACAACTAAGCTGTTCTCAGATTATTGAGACACAGAAATTCACAGATAATAGATGCTTGTTGTTTTAAGGTGCTAATTTTCGGGGTGATTTATTACATAACAGTAAGATTCTAATGTGGCTGTCTTCATAAGCAGTCTTCAACCTCTTTAGCCACAGCGTCAACTGCTTTAATACTTTTTCAGCACTTTGAAAATGGAGATGGGAGGACTACTTGAGCTCAGGAGATTGAGAGCAGCCTGAGCTCAAGCAATCCGCCCATCTCGCCTCCCAACGAGGGAGACCGCATCTCTAAAAACTCAGGGCGTTGTGGCAGGGCCTTGTAGCAGTCCCAGCTACGTGGGAGGCTGAGGCACGAGAACACTTGAGCCCAGGGGTTTGAAGTTGCTGTGAGCTGTGACTCTGTCTCAAAAACAAAACAAAATATATATAGTTTTTCAGCACAGTATTTTAATAGCCCTTCTCTTTAGTGTGGAATTCTGGGAGTAAGCCTTTGCTTTAGAATCACAGTCATTTTCGGAGCTACATCTCAATGGGAAGTTGCTTGATTATTCTCTGTGTACATTATGTGCTTCATTTTAAGGAAAGGCCCTAAACCCTTCTCTTTGTTCCCTGGACTGTCAAAATTAGTCATCTTCAATCAACCATGAGTAACACCTGTATTCTAGATGACATAATTTCAAATAATACGGCCAAGTTTTTTTCCCCCTTTTTAGGTATATTTGATATAAATATGAGGACACATTCTAATCTAAAACTTACTTTAAAGACAAAGTAATAAAATTGATGTCTATATTCCCAATACCAAAAGAAATAGAACATTACTTGACAAAATTACTACTTCTGATGGGACTGAATCTTGTACAATTTGGGGTAACTTCTCTAAGAAAACAAGTACAAAATTTTCAAAACGAAATTATGTACAAGGATCTGACAGAAAATGCCCAAGTGAGGAACTTTGTCAGCTTCAGGCTGAATCTACCCCTGAACGTCAATAATCCTTTTAATCATGCCACAGTTTATATTTTATAACAAACTTCTTATTTATTCTTTCATAATTAAATTTATAATTTTAACATAAATGTGTGAATTCCCAACTGCATTGTTTAATTTTGTTTGCTGTTAAGCAATCAATGCCTAAAATAATATGGAAATGTGTAGTTTTTTGTTACTTGCTTTTTCCCTGTTCAAGATTATACTTCTAAAGTTGGCTCGTGTTACAATATAATTTAAAATGAAATCAACTATTTATAACTAAAATTTTAAAATATCATAATTCATAGAGATCACCTGAAGTACATCACATCAATAATTCCTTTAACTATTCTGACTTTTGTCCCTAACTTACCACATCATCAAAAGTCAGCATGCAGAAATGACTTGCTTTTACCTCACACACGAAACAAATGTAATGTTGTTTAGCCTGCAGCGATTTTATAGGAAACACTCAGCTGAAATTCAGGTGGTTTGTGTTTTGGGTATGCCCTGGAAGATGTGATGAACCAGAGTAGTCTGTCTAACAGCAACTCTGGAATTACCTTGATAAGCATTTAGTACCAGAAAATATTGACTGCTTTTATAATTTAGCCTATGTTTTACATCATGTGTGCTGTAAATCTTCTATCAAATCACACTTCTCTGTTGCCTGGTAAGAAGCTCAAAGCCCAATTTACACCTGTCTTTATCGATTGACGAGATCAGTATGGCATACACTTTGCGAACTAAAATCAGCTTTATTTACATCCATTGTTCGACTCATACAAGTGCTACTTATTCTAAGTCTCCTTTTTATTTCCATTTCTACATCTTTCACTTTATGTCTAAACTACGCAAGAGAACTACAGAAAAAATTAAATTTCTTGCCATGTTTTAAATGTATTTCTTGTTTTGAGCAACCCTTAGATTTGTCTGGTTAGAATAAATACAATGCAATTTTGCAACCTTGCTTTATACATTTTGTTTAATATATATGAAAAGTGTGTAATACACACTGGATTTAGGACATAAAATTCTTTTTTACTATGTTGAAAATCATATTAAAGATTTTATTGACTCATGTCCTATTATTGAGGGCGCATCTAGTTATTTTATTCATGGTATCTCTGAAATATTCTTAGTTAAAATATTGAGAAAGTGTTTTAAGAACGTACTTTTAAAGGTCATATTTCAAGACTATGCTTTTTGACAGCTGTGAAATAACAATGTAATTACATCATAACTGTGAAATATGACTCTTCTTGCTTGTAGAAAGTGGATATTTTGCCAATGCTGACATGGATACAACTGCCTCGGGGCATCCTATACTTCCTGATATAATTAAGTCCCAATACCCACCTTTTCAGATTCATTGACACTTTATCCAGTAATTGAGATATGAAGATTAAATATATAAAATGAGAGCAGTTAGTTTGAAAAATACAAGTGTAATTTCTTTTGCAACTACATATTGAAAGCCCCTTTGTATAGATATATTTATGCTAATTTATTTTACACAAATAAGGCATTTTACTAATTTTTTAAGTATTCTTTATCAACAATTGTGGTAGACAGTGGAGATTTCATACAAATGGATAGTTATCCTCACATATTAATTAAAAAGTTTTCAGTCAGCTCCATATGACTCTTTTAATTTAGATATATAACTATGGAAGTTCAAATCCTAAACTTACATATCATTTATAGGGGCAGATATTATGTAATTAATCTTTTTAGAGAAAAATGAGCCTTAGATGCAAATCATTCTGTGATAAGTTTGGTTATGTTAACATCAAAGAAATGCAAATGCCATTGATTTATATTTTCTAATTCATTTGATAATCACTTTAGATTGGAAAGCAGAGCATTAACTGTAACAAGTTTTGTAGTTACCTCTGAGCTTTTTAGAATTATAATGCAATGGTTCTTGTGAGCAGAATTAGTTTCATAATTAAATTTTTCTTCTTTTAAAAATTTTACTTTGGGGGAAGGTATGTGACATCTACTTTTTGCATTGTTCTTGATCTTTAAGACATAAACATAGACTCTCATTCTTGACCCAGAAAATTAAGGGATAAGATCAATTACACCCGGCATCTATGGTGCATGAAGAACAGACTAGTGTATGCAGCCAGCTGATAGAAATTATCGTTAAACCATGATTTTAAGCAGGGATATAACTTTCCCAAGTTAAGGATGATTGAAGTATATGAGAGCACTTGAGCCGCATTGAATAATATTATTAAATAAATGCAAAAATGAAACAGCACAATTCATTCAAGTGTAATTGGTTCAAGTTCTCCAATATTACCAAAGTTTAAAGTGTGAGACCCAGAATAACGGAAAATGAACTTGACTGGAAAAATAGAAATCTGAGGATGAGATCTTCAGGAGTTTGAAACATAGCCTGAGGCTAAAGATTTCTAACTCAATCTGTACAAAACCCAAATTATGTAAACAAAGCATGAGTACCCTTTAATATTCTGAAATAAAAATACCTTAAAGTTCCTCCACGTCACCATAGGCCTTCAAAGAAATGTTGATTTTCTTCTTTTCCCTGACAACTTTCCACATACATCTAAATTCCAAGTTAATTTCTTAAAGTGTATTTAAAACAATTTTAAAAATCTTTATGTGAATCAAATGGTCACTATAAAAGATAAACTACTTAAAATATTGCTTGCTGATCACTAAGCAATAAATATGATTGTTAATAAATGGTTTCCTTCAACAGTAAAATCTATACATTTGTCACTCTAACATAAAATTTGCATTTAAAGTACACACTATAAAAATATAACACTAAATTTATCATGAGAGGATTCAGAAAATGTATAATAAAAACAAAGCAGTTTCCCATATTGAACCTTTATTAATTCACCAAGTGTGATGAGACTGATGTTAAAGGAGGCGAGAGTGCTGAAAGTGACAAGAGGAAAAGTTGTATAGTAATGAAGGCCAATGTCAGGTAAGCTCTTAGAACCATAGGACCTGCCATTTTTTCCTTACCGTTTTGCAACTGCTATGGAGACAGAATAGCAAGCTTCAGGGAAGGTACATAATGCATTGGAATGAAAATTTCTTTCCAATTACACTGTTTATATCTTTTAAGATTTTTGTATACTTCCGTAAGCATACAGCCCTGGAAATGTACCCGACAGACCTGCTTTCAACAGTGAATCTTCCCAGAGATTGGGTCACTGACAGGCCTCACGTGTTATACCTTTAGGATCTACTACTATGTTAACTCTAGGGCTGCACATCTGCAAGTTGCTTCCAGCCTGGGAGTGAGCCCAGCAAGGTCCCAATTACAGGGTCGGCCAGTTCTGAGCCTCCAAGGACCAGGTGCTGCCTGGGGTTCCCTTTTCAACTAGCCAGGCAGTTCTCAGAGCTTGAGCCTCATTATGTACAATTATTCTCCCTTCCCTCTTCTTGATTGACACATTTCAGAGCCGCATTGTGATATGAATTGAGGTTGTACCCACCTAACCCTGTTTTTAAACCCTGCTCCCTCTCTTTACTTTTATAGATGTTTCTCTCAATAAATCTGTTGCCTTTTAAATACTTTCTTTGTATCTGCTTCCTAGACAGTCTTAATTGTCGAGATAAGAGACATCAAGCACAACGTTAAAAAGAGTGATTTTTGCCATATGACTGGTGTGTTTGAAAATTATGCTTAGCATTATATTTACATGGCCCATGCATTTCTTCAAAGCAGGTATCAATTATTTGAGTGTGTGCCTCAAACCAGGCTTATATACCCTTTTGAACAAGGATGACAGTTAAATTTAGCAGCATGAGGTGGCGAGAGCTCTTCAGCGTCTTTTCATTGATCTCTTTAACGTTAACATCCCTCTTCAAGAAGAATTTTCACTCTATCCTCAACCACCTTCACAAAGCCTTTCAAAACAACCACAAAGGTGGTGTTAGTTTTTTTTATTATATATCCCTTGGCATTGATTACTATGCAAGGTAATTATATTCCAAAGCCTTTTCAAATGTCAAATATTTAAAAAATCTTTTAGTAAAACTTCTTGTTTGATATCTGTACCATTGACCATGTTTTGTATAAGTATTGTAAACATTAAGTCTTGACAACTGTGATAATGTCTTGAACTATCAACTCATGGTCCATGGGTTAAGAAACCAATGTTGTAGTTGAAGGGGAAAAAATTACTTGAATGTTAGTTCTATATTCTACATTGCTGTCTAAATGTAAGATCAAAGTTTCTGGTGTCTAGGACCTTGTTTACAATAATTTTTTCTTTTTTTTTTTTTTTTTGTAACTACACTCCTACACTCCTTTTAAGGGTAAGAGAAATAATTGTGCATAATTCTCAAATGTTCTGCTCTGTCAAGCAGGCTTTGAGGACCTCCAGACAACTAGTGATTTCCTTTGGCCATTGCTTTCAGAAAATAGGTTTTCTCAGAATGATAGGCTACATTGAGTTTTGATATAATATTTTTAGCATAAGTTTCACAATCAGTAGCATTATTATTATATATTATTATTATATTAGGCAGCTTCATAACCAGACACTGTCTTCTCCTGAGAAATAAACTTCCATGGCAATATCCATGTCCCAAACAATCCTGATTTATCTACAAAAAAAATTTAGCAGTGTTGTAATGATTTTATAAATAGTTCCATCAGAGAAATAACAGTATTTTCACAGAGAGTTAATGCATCTTCTATTGTCATCTTGATGATATAAACATAGCTTGAATATTGAGTCTGTGGAACTCAATCAAGCCTAACATCTCAGGCTTTCTTTGAAAGGCACTCCATTGCCAACTTCTTTCTCTGTGACATTGTCTTCACCTCTAAATTCTTTTTTTTTTTTGAGACGGAGTCTCACTCTGTGACCCTGGGTAGAGTGCTGTGTTGTCATCATAGCTCACAGCAACTTCAAACTTTTGGGCTCAAGCCATCCTCTTGCCTCAGCCTCCCAAGTAGCTGGGAGTATGGTTTCCCACCACAATGCCCAGTTAGTTTTTCTATTTTTAGTAGTGATGGGGGTCACATTTTTGCTCAGGCTGGTCTCCAACTCCGGAGCTCAAGCAATCCACCTGCCTTGGCCTCCCAGACTTCTCCTCTAACCTCTTCTTCTTCTTCTTCTTCTTTTTTTTTTTTCTGTTTTTGGCCAGGGCTGGGTTTGAACCTACCACCTCTAGCATATGGGGCCGGTGCTCTACTCCTTTGAGCCACAGGTACTGCCCTCCTCTAACTTCTTAAGTACTATCATTGTCTTCTTTTGAGTCAACATGATAGGGATTATATAAATACTAACATATAGATTTGTTGTTTTTTTTTAATTTACAATTATAGCACATACCTTGATGTATTTTTCAACATGTATCCAATGACTTTGGTATGTTCTGCTTTGTCAAAACATCTTAGTTGGCTCGGCGCCTGTGGCTCAATGGGCTAAGGCGCCAGCCACGTACACCTGAGCTGGCAGGTTCGAATCCAGCCCAGACCTGCCAAACAGCAATGACCGCTGCAACCAAAAAATGGCCGGGCGTTGCGGCGGGCGCCTGTAGTCCCAGCTACTTGGGAGGCAGAGGCAAGAGACTCTCTTGGGCCCAGGAAATGGAGGTTGCTGTTAGCTGTGATGCCACGGCACTCTATCCTGGGTGACATATTGAGGTTCCGTCACAAAAAAAAAAAAAAACAAAAAAAAAAACAAATCTTAGTTTTAGTTCATAAAAATTATTTTTTCATTTGCTTTGCTTTTATTTCTACATTTTCTGGCAAATATTTTTAACTTTTTTTTTTTTTGACTTACAGAAAAATGTTCAAAAGTATGAGCCAAAGATAAAAGACATTGTGGAAATATGTTTGAGACAAAGGAAGAAAGGGCAAGAAAGTCTGGCATCCTGTGTACCTTGCTGATGGGTTTATCTCCATCAACTTGATACACACATTAAACACATTTCAAATTGTGTCCATGTAAATCCAAATTTTTTTCAATTATGTTGGGTATATAACACAAGTTTTTACCTTTTTCCCCAAACTTTTATTTAAAATACTGCACTAAATCTGGGGGATGTAAATTAAACTTTTTTTCACATAAAGCTTAGTCAAAAATATTGAGAATTATGCATGTATTTTAAAAAATAAACATATTTTGATAGGTCCAATTCTAATTCTTCTTTTACTTTTTGTTCTATAAGAGGTTTTGTTCAGAATTATCTTACTCTCTATTTGATAATATTTTTTCCATTTTGCATTTTATCATATGATATGATAAGGATATTTACACATTTGTTTTCTTCATCACATTGTTCCTTAAAGGCAGGAACAATTTTTTTTATTTTCATTATGCACTCAGTTTTTGTCATTATTTTGCCTTAATTATATGAAGCTTTACTATGGGACAAAAATGCATTGATTGAGAAAAAGCATTCAAAGAAATGAAAATGATGAATTAGGTTAAATACAACAAAATATTTAAGTAGATTTTAAAAAAATTAGCTCTGTCTATAATTTTATTTTTTTCTGAATGTATTTTTTGCATAATACACTGTACACATGTAACTTTCACATATCGTATTCAGTGTGTTTGCTATTGAAAAATGTTATGATTTCTTTAAATATATAGATAACACTAAGTACATTACAAACTAGGAAATACCGAAGATCTCATATGTCACTTTACCATTCAATTTAGATGCCTTGTACAGAAATCATATGTCAGGGTAGACTGCAAGAGGGCAGAGATTCAGTGAGCAAGATTTGTTTTATCTATGTTAATTCATCCATTTTCTGTCCAGCAATCCTGACAGTTTTTCACTTTTATCACATAGCTCTGAATCATAGCAACGATTCACATTGTTTCCCTTGAACATGAAATAAAATTGTGCCAAGAAATTGCCCTTTTGTGATTACTGAGAATAATATTTCATGCTAGTATAATTTTTTTGTTACTGAAAAGACAAAAAGTGACACAAATACAAAAGAGACTTAAGAGATATCCATGATATACTTTTATACAGTTATTTTAATTCAATATATTGTATATACATTAAAAGTAACTTTTATTGATGAGGTCAGAGACCACAAGTAAAACATTGAACTGTAGTTTTTATGTTGTTTTTACAATCATTGCTTAATATCTCAGGGGCCAAAGATTAGGTTAAACAAATAATAGATTTACTTTAAAAAATACTAGCTTCCATTTTTCAGAAAATCATATCCCATGAGTGGTAAGAATTTTAATTTTGGTGTTTTTTACTTTCAAAAGGTATTAATTGGTAGGTATTTCTAATGAAAAGAGGAAAAAGTATGAGAATTTCTACTTTTCTCAGTTATTACTCTGAATGAATTAGTCTTCTCAAAAGTTTCAGTACCTTTTCAGTTGTACTTTATTATTTGCTTCCCCCTAAAAACAAGAAAGAAAATTCATTACAAAGGAATGTTGTAAAGTCTTCAGTGTGCTTACTGTTGAAAGATGTTATGGTTTATTTAGGTGTCTAAATAGAATTTTTTTTTTTTTTTTTTTGTAGAGACAGAGTCTCACTTTGTTGCCCTCGGTAGAGTGCTGTGGCATCACAGCTCACAGCAACCTGTAACTCGTGGGTGTAAGCGATTCCCTTGCCTCAGCCTCCCTTGTAACTGGGACCACAGGCACCCTCCACAATGCCCGGCTATTGTTTACAAACTGAGAAATATCCAAAGTCTAATATGTCACTCCATCATTCAGGTTAGAGGTATTGTACAGAGCTCCTGTGTCGGAGGAGTTTGGGAGAGGACAGAGATTCAGTGACAGAGATTTGTTCTATCTATGTTAATGTGGCCTTTTCTCTGTCCAGCAATCCCGATGCAGGTTTGCTTTTATCACATAAGACTGAATTCAAATGAGGAGGGTGACTGTTAAAAATGCATCTTTTTGTGGTGTTCATTCAGGGGTAACACACACAGCTGTGTTTTCTGAGTGTGTTCACAGGCACAGGGGCTATGAATTTCTCAAGTAGCAGAGCAAGGTGCTTGTTCTCTGTTCTAGCTCATGAAGAGAGCCACACAAAACAGCATCCCCCAAACTACACTCCTTTGAGGCTCACTCTGTTGCCCTGGGTAGAGTGCTGCAACCTCAAATTCTTGGGCTTGAGCCATACTCTTGCCTCAGCCTGCTGAGAAACTGGGACTACAGGCATGCACCAGTATGCCAGATTAATTTTTCTATTTTTAGCAGGAATGGGAACTCACTATTGCTCAGCTGGGTCTCAAAATCCTGAACTCAAGCAATCCACCAGCTCTGCCTCCCAGAGAGCTAGGATTGTAGGCCTGAGCCATAACCAGATTGTAGTAAGTTTTTAATCATAAATGAGTGATAGAAGAGCATGGCAATCTAAATTTTTGTTATTTTATAGATTTGTATACATTCCCTATTTAGGATGATGAAAGCAAAATAATACTTAATAAAAGAAGTATATTTCTCTATGCTCACATTGTACTAAAATTCTAGTGGTGTAACAATACACATAATTGGTAATAGAGAAAGAGAGTTTGTATTTCACTAGTGTTTATACTCAGCATATAGATGTTTATGCTCACTACATACCCATCTTTTATTAGCTCATACTTGTGAGCCCAAGAATAGTTATCTGGCTGATAAAAGTGAAAAAAAAAATAACTTGATTGAGATTGAGAGGGATCCTCCCACCACTTGCTGGGAATGAAAGGTAACAGAGTTTTACTCAAAAAAGGAAGTGCTCCAAGTCAGAACTTCTGAAACTACTTTGCATTGCTCAGTTTTCCTGAATGGACAGCCTTAA